>VXBC01009563.1:175914-252404 GCA_013399945.1 Ploceus nigricollis
GCGGGGAGCGCCGGCGGCGCTGCCGGAGCGGCTGCTGCAGGGCTGGGTGTCAGCGCGCCTTGCCCAAAACACACCCTTTATCTAGAAAGCCATCAGTCACCAGGGGTGAAGTCGTTTAAGTTTTTAGAGTTGCGCTCGAAGTCGCCGTGCGAAGGGCACGGGAGCGCAGGGCGCGGGCGCGCTGGGGCCGTTCTGCGGTGGAGGATATATTACTGCTTCTTGGCGGTGCCTGATGGGTGGAATTAAACCTTCCAGAGGTGCCTCCTGCCAGTCGCGTCTGTACTCAGCCCGAGCAAATTGAGCCATAAAAAACAGGTGAACGAGAAAACTGTTTTGTTTCATGAATTACTGAGTGTGCTCTCTGTACACAGAAACAATCAACATGCGTGTCTGTGGTGAGAATGACCTTCTAATGAAGGTTGACCTAAGTTGTCCTCTGTGTCTTGTACGTGAAAGACAAGCTTTTGAGAACTGGCAGGTGTGTGTAGGTATTTATGCTTATTCCCTCTTAATTTTGAGCTATTGAATAAGTAGAATACTTAAAGTTTTGGATTAAGGCACTAGATTTCCAGATTACTTAAAAGCTCAGTTCTTGAAATGTTTGGTCTAAAAAACTGGAGTTTTATTTTCAGTTCTGTAAACAAACTAATCCAAAACAAAAGAAACAAACAGAAACCCCATTCTGCATCACTTTCTAGAAGGATAGTGATAAGACACAAAAATTCTTTAATTCTACTTGGCTTTTATGATTTTGATACTTCCATATGTGTAAGGGTTTGTAAAATCCAGTACTAAACGTTTTGGGGTATCTGAAGTATGCCTGCTGTAGGTAATTGTGTTTAGTGAATTCTCAGACAAGTTAATGTGGCAACATGGTAGTAATAATAAAATTGTTTCTGGAAGATTATTTTATTTTTATTAAGTGTTAGGTACTTAAACTCTAGAGCCTGAATAGAGACATCTTGTAAACAGAAAGCCAAAAAAAATCTGAAATAAAATTTTTCAACCCACTGGAAATTCCCTACCCAAACACTGAATCATCATAGAAATTATATTTTGAAGAGATATTTGGATCCCTATGAGTGTGACTTCCCACTGGACAAAGCCAAAGCAGACTTGATGTAGTGTTGATATCAATCTAGGTTTAAGCAGGAGGCTGAGAAGCTTCCAGGGTTGAGATCTCACAACCTGTCTGTGTGACCTGCTCTACTGCTCCATTGCCCTTCTCTTGATTAAATTTTCCTAATCAGCTTCCAAGCTGCAGCTTGTGGCCATCAATTGCAGAAGATACTGAGCATTTAGAAGTTCTCACTGATCTAAGTCACTAAGTATAGGAACTGTTTTAAAAATAACTACTGTATTAATTATTTTTATTAATAAAATGTATTAAAAGAGATTACTGATGTGCAGCAAATACAGAAATAAAACTGTTGTGGATTTAACTATGAGCAATGAACAGACTGACAAAATTGACTTGATACCTACAATTAAATATGGCTCTTGCTAATTAAGTGAACTCTGGATTTTGCATTAATTGCTGTATGTACAAAGCGACTTTTGTCATATTTAGGAATTAAATTAGCTGTAGAACAAGGATGACTTGTCTTTTTTTGGACAGGTAATAGTGTTTTTAAATAAGACATAACAAAAAAAAATAAGTCTTTTGAGGAGTTGTACTTCTGTCTAGACCTAATGAAATGCACATAACCATCCTTCCTCTTCCCCAATTTTGTATATATTATATATAAAATATATTACAAACAATATATTGTTGTTTATATTATTAATATAAATTGTTGCATGTAGGGTAATAGAACTGGTCATGAGTTTTTAGAGTTCAGAGAACCTGCTTTGATAGTTTGGGATTGCTGAGAGCTGTCTGAAGGAGCCCTCTTTTATGTCTAACTTCTGTTCTCTGTGCTGCACGGTGGCCCCGTGTCAGCTTTGGGAATGAGAGTACAACCATCTGTCTTAAACTGTGTCCTGAAGGAAGACACTTTTGGAAGTGTGACAGGTGGACTGGAGAAGAGATGACTGAGATGACTTATCAATATATATAAGTATCTGAAGGGAGGATGTCAAGAGGATGCTCCTCTTAGTGGTGCTAAGTAGTAAGACAAGAGACAGCAGGCAGAAACTGATGCACAGAAGTTGCACCTGAGTATGAGAAAGAGCTTCTTTACTGGAGTGTGAGGAAGAACTTTTTTACTGTGTGGGTGATTGCACACAGGAGCAGGTTGCCCATAGAGGCTGTGGAGTCTCCCTGACTGGAGATATTCAAGAACCATCTGGATGCAATCCTGTGCCATGTGCTCTGGGATGACCCTGCTTAAACAGCGAGGTTGGAGCAGATGACCCACTGTTGCCCCTTCCAGCCTTACCCATTATGTGATTCTGTGACTCATATTCTATGGGATAAAAGTCTGTCTTATTTTCTGAATTAATTTTCTATCTGCTAAGATAGGATATGGATATGGACTTGATCTCTTGCTCTCTTGCTTCAGTTCTGACTTGTGTGACAACATGTGGCTGGCTGTCCACTGCGAGCTGGCCTGAGGTTCCTTACCTCCGTTATGCAACTGGAGCTGTTAGCTTCAGCATGCCCTGTCCATCATGGGTTATCCAAGGTACGGTTTAGAATAAGAACCTATGATGCTGTGTCATTTCAGCTTGTGAACTCCTTGTAGTGCTTTTGCACCGGCAGTCTTTCGAGAACCTAATAATAGTATCCACCCTGCTTAAGAGCAGAAGTAATTTGTTCTTTCTGCCAGTTCATTTGGCATATTGCTGAGCAAATATTGAGGAATGCAATTTGCTTCCTTTTTAATGTGGAACATATTATCCAGTTAGGGAATGAGATGGAATTCATATATCAAGTATCTTCAACTGCATTGTAATATCAGTAAGGAAATGGGTTGCAGTATGGCTGGCTTCTTATGTTCTTGCTTTAGTTTCAGATTAAAATGTACTATATGGTATCTTGAAACCACCATACTTAAGGACTCTTATACTAATTAAAGAATTTTGAATGCAGGCAGTGTTTCACTCCTCTGTTGTCCTTTCTTCTTCCTTCTTTTTTCTCGCTAAGTAAAATTAGCTCTGCATTGTGATAGATAAGGTTAACTAAAAAAGAAAATCAAACTTTAAGGAAAAACAAGAACTAGCATAATTTGCCAGAGTACATCAATTCCTCTATCTTGCTTTTAATGATAAAGTCAATGTAATTTAGCCCAGGGTTTTCTGAATCACATACTTTTATAATATGGCTCTTTGTTTTATTTTTTCTTAGTCTCTAGGATGCATATGTGATAGAAATACTCTTTTTTAACTGTTCAGAGTTAGTTGATGACCTGCTATTATATCCTACCTTACTTTGGTTGCTGGTAGATTTTTGATAGAGAAGGGGGAATAATGAAATATTGGAGGTGTGGAACTGAAGCATGGTGTTATTTTTCAGGGTGAGGTAGTTTATCTTGATGAAGATGGAGTTAGCTCTACAGAAAAGGGCTAATATGTATTTAGTAATATATTTTCAATAGATATTTGTGAACATTTAGTTGTGTATTTTCCACCTTGCAGAGAAATATTGATGCATCATCACATATTGTTCTTTTATAAAGCAAATTTTTTCTTGTCGCTGGTTTTGAGACTGTCACTTTTTTGTAGCAACCACTTTCTTATGAGTCCCTTCAAACACGTTTCACCATTTTTTTTCTTCTGCCTCTTCACTTCTCTTTGTTTCTAGTCCCAACAAAAGAGAAGACAATCGTTAACTAAGCCCATTCCTCTTTCTTCTGTTCTCCTACCCCAGCCAAACCGAATCTCAAACCGCCAGGTTGAATTTGTCCATAGAATGAGATTTAGTGAAAGAAATTCACTTGTCACTGTCTTCCATCGAGGGAAAGTGGTGTATGTGAACATATATTATATATATATAAGTAAATGTACTGAGTCAGTGATTAGATGATGACCCTGGTAACTGCTGTTTATACTAAGCAGTTGTACACCATATGTACCCACCTAGTTGTACTCAGTGAGTGTACAGAACCAAAGGGCTCTGTATTTGGGAGGTAAATCAGAGTTAAAGTTCCTGGGGAAGGAAGAGACTGCAAATTAACTACAAAAAAAAAATTAACTGCTACAATTAACTCACAAAAAAAAAAAAAAAAGTGTGTTTTCTGTTTTTCCTGTGTTTTTCTTTCTCAAAATCGAAGAAAGGAGGAAGAAAATCCAAGAAATCCAAGACTAAGTGAGAAGTAGCACTCCTAGGCTAAACAAGATTTTTTAATGTATGAAAGGCTTAGTACATCAAAGTTGATAATTCAAGTCTTGCTTTCATAGGTGATAGGTATTAGAAGTAATTGATCTGGCCATGTAGAATTCATAACTGAGTGAGTTTACTTCCTGAATACTTGATAACCTATTTTCCTTCCATTCCTTCTCTCTCATCCAGCTACTAAATCATGAGTAGATCAAAAGCGTTGACTTCTAGCTAATTCTTGAAAGCAGGAGCAGTTGTCAGTAATTTATTTTCATCTGAATTTTGTGCATTCATTCTTTCTTCTTTCTTGGATTTTATCTGTAAATGAGAGGTTTATAATGATACATGTTCACTACATAACACTGTCAGGAAATACTGGTTGTGGGGATAGACTTGATTCTCTGGATTGCAGTTTTATTCCCAATGTTTGTCTTTCTTCTGTCTCAAGCCCTGTATCTCCTTGCTTTTGAGCTGGTGATGTGTATCTGCTTATTTATTTTCTAAGCGTGTTTTGGGAAAGAAAAATTGTCTTATGGCCTCTGAACATGCTTCATTAGATGTTGCTTTATGCACTGCTAAGGTAGCAAGGAGAATATATCCAAAACCATTGTTTTCAGAAACTCTAGACACATTTCAGAGAAAAAACATAGCTATAAAACTTGTTCATCTGGTCAAAATTCTGCTAAAGATCTTTCTAGGAACATGTCTTCCAATTCTACCTTCATTGCTTCCTTTACAAATTTCAGTTCTTTTTGTGGTGTTATAGAAAGTCATTTTAAATCAAGTTTATTTCCTTCTTTTTCCCCATAACACTTTGTCATTGACCTCTAAGCTGTGTATAGTTTTTGTTTTTAGTCAAATGAGTATAGAGAGTTTTGGTAAATCCTGTCAAAACCCATAATATGGTAGCCTACAGACCTGTCTACATGTTGAGATAAGGTTATTCACAAATAGATCTTTCTACCCCTATGAGAACCAGCTGTTTGGGGAAGAAGTTGGTTTTGCCTGCAGTAGGAAAGTTGCTCCCCCATGGGCAATTGAATCAGCCATGGCTGAAGAAGTACTGAAGGGTGATGAGAGAGGCAAAGCCTCCTAGTAACCAGTGCCACTTCAGAAATGACAACCCATCAGAGTTGTGTTTTAATCTTAAATTCTTCTCCTGGCCTACCAGCTCAGCACTGATCAGTGTGGCTTGGCCAGAAGCTGGCGGGGTGCTGGGAAAACCACATGTTGGTAAACAGCTGTGTAATGAAGTGAACATGTTTGGACAGTCTGCAAACCTGGTCTACTACGATGAAAAATTTATCACTCTCTTCTTTTGCCTGCTTTGTCTTGTTTTGTTTTGTTTTGTTTTGACTGCCTATTTTACCTATACTTGCCTTTGAAATTTGAGTAGCTATTATTAGTGGATGGGCCATTTTTTTTTTTTTCTGAATGCATGACCTCAGGTTGTTTCTTTTTTTTCTGTCACCCACACAGTTTGACAAATGTGTTAACTCTCTTGGCAAATACCCAATTTAGTGTGCCTGTGGAAGACCAGTTATTAAG
The DNA here is from genome assembly GCA_013399945.1 of Ploceus nigricollis. Classification (NCBI taxonomy): domain Eukaryota; kingdom Metazoa; phylum Chordata; class Aves; order Passeriformes; family Ploceidae; genus Ploceus; species Ploceus nigricollis. The sequence continues at coordinate 181,724 of VXBC01009563.1, forward strand.
TTTTTTTTCTGCAGGGGAGCTGACAGGAGGAAAGTTTGAAGGATCAGTTGATTGCCACCCTCTCTTCAGGGACTGTATGGGGAAATTGTCTGGCTGAGCTGCCTTGCATTTCTAACCCTTTGCAGTTGTTATTCTCACATTGTATTTTGTGTATCTGAACTGCTGTAATTGGTGATTGAGAGGCAGAAATACCAAATCAGCTCATCTTGTCTTTAATGCTTTCTCAGACATCATCTGTGAAATATACTCATTGATGCTGTGGAGTAACAAAGCTGGGGAAAATACTTTTTTCCCCTCTGAACCACATTCCTTTACCCGCCTGAGGTGCAATATATCAAAATATCAATTACTACATGCTGTCTTTAACTGTACACTGTTGCCAGAACAGAAAATACTGTTTGGTTGCTAGTTGACTATTCATTGAGCAATGTATTTCTATAATAGCAAATTTTCAGTTGCCCCCCCTTGCAAACCTGTTGTCACCAGTTCATGTTTGGGGACACTACTAACCAATTGCCTTTCCATTTTCATCCTGGTAATTAGAGCTGATTTTTCTCTTTCTGGCTTTGTACCATTTCTTTTTAATACTGGTGAATATCATCCTGAAGTCACTTTCAGTATGTATTGGTTTGCTTTTTTAACATACCTTTGTATTTGTGTTCTAGTCTCCCATTATCCTTGTTTTTTCCTTGTGTGTAGGTGTCCCTTACTTTGTTAGCTTAACATATCCCTGCCTCCTGTTGCTTCCCTTGCTACAAGTGGAAAGCTAATAGCTCAGGGACGAAACTTGCATTATTGACCCGAGAGATATCCTTAGAGGAAGATGGGATGATCTGTTTGTTGTCTGCTAGGAAAGCGCTTGGCTCGCCGCCTCACCTCTGCTCATTGAGGGATGTGTTTTAGGGTGTTTATCTTTATGCCTTGACTCTGGTTCTATATTTAGTTGTACTGAGCCCCAGTTACTATGTTGCTCTCTCTGAACCAGGTACCAGTCTCTACGGCTTTTAAACGTTTAATCCTGAAGTCAGTTTTCATATAGGGTTCTTTTGGCACATTAGCTGCAAACGTGCCTCCTATATTTCTTTCCAAGGTACTCCTCTTGCTGCCAGCTGATGGCAGTGGCATGCACAGGTCCGGCACTTGGATTTCTCTGTGACTTCTGGCTCTTGCCATTCAGGATGGGAGGCAGGGTGAGGAACAGAATCTGCTAAAGTCCTTCTCGTTTGCCTAGTGCCTGTCTCCAGTGCCCATTTCTGCCTAGAAGTGCTGGCACTGAATTGAAAGCAGCCCAGTTCTTGTGCATTGCAGCTGATTCCCCCAGGTTTCAGAATAGCAGCTGTGAAAAGGCAGTTTTCAGTTTGTTGCTGTGTGTGGGAAACTCTGAGCAGCAGGAGAGATAGAGTGTTTGCATGTCGGTACCAGGCTGCATCAGCTTAAGCTTACATTTTGAAGGTTATTTTCTCAGCCATAAGCATTGAAGGCTTTTCATTTTGTATTTAAAACTCCCTAGAAGTTGATGGTACTTGCTCAATAGAATTTATTTCTGGTCCTTATTTATTTTGCAGTTTGGAGATAAAGCATATGCTTCTCTCCAAGTGTGACTGCTTGTATACATGAGTTCAAGAATGTTCTTGAGTGTTTTTCCTGTCAGGAAGGGGAAAAGCATTAATTAACAGCATTGTGAAGAATGAACAGAGCTACAGTGAGTACTTCTTTAAATATGTGACCTGGTGAATCAAAATCAGAAAAAGAGAAGGTGATTATACAAGAATTTTTCTGCAACTTTGTTTCCATTTTTTCTCAACTATTAATTATTCATTTATGTTCAGTTGTCTTTTCTGTAGGGTTTTAGAAATAGAGGCTGGCAGTTTCTGTGTAATGAAAGGGCTGGAGGGATACTCTGAGTGATAGTCACAAAAAGAATCCTTAGGATAATACTTTGAGTAGACTTCTTTGGGCCATAGCCAAGGATGTGGAAGAAACGACAAATACACAGGGCAAAAATGAGACTTCTGAAGAGACGGTGTACATCTACAACGATTAGAGGAGAAATAGCCACCAGTGATGGAGAGTTTCATGGACAAAGTTGAAGGTGTTGAGAAAGTGTATGGAACCGAATGAATTTCGGAGTAGAGGAACTGTTCAGCAAGGACAATGACAAAGTTAAAGAGGGATGAATTTGTAGCAGACAAATCCATTGGTCATGAGAGTTATGCTTTTCAGTATTAAACAGAAATGAAGGAGGAATATCTTGGGGGGTGAGTTTGCAAGAAAGATATTGGTCTAGAAAAAAGGATAATGATTAAACTGGTAAATAAAGGAATAGTCTCAAAATCCATGCTAGTGTAATACAGAATAGTTAGGGCAAAGAGCTGGTGAGAAGAGTGGTATGCAGAAGTTGGACTGCATGAAAATCAAAGCAGTAGCATATAGTGCACTGGGGAAAACTGTTTTTTTTCTGCAAAAAGTTGGAGTTGTTTTATATGTTTAGGTTTTTCTAATGGTGAATTCATGAGTTTTTTCTAAGAAAAAATTCACCTTCAGGCAGTCTACGCCGAATGTTTATCTTGCTGCCTTTTGCTGGGAAACATCCCCAGTTTGTGCCTATTGCTCATAAATTCCTTGATTTATTTGTAAATTATGTATTCTGAGGCCTTGTAGCAAGGTTATTTCTTATTCATAAGTGTTCTACAAATGTTTCCCCACTCCAACTATTTAATACATCAAATACGTATTATTGCTAAAATACTAATATTGACGATTTAATTTTTTTATTGTTTTAACCTCCTTATGGATGGACCATAGGCAAAGAGAAGAAATAAAAAAATAGTAAGAGGTTGTTTGGTATAGATCTGATATTAAATCATCTTAGAAATCACTTCCCCTTTCACTTTCTCTCCCTTCCTACAGTGTCATTAAAAGACAGAGGATTTTTCAGTCTTTTACCAGTGGGGATTTAAGAGTAAATAGTGGTGTTACGTGGAGATGGAAGTTAACAAACTCCATTAGAATTTTTCTTTTTATAGTAATCTTCAGCTAGCTGTTGGAGTATTTGCCTGAATGAACACTTAGATTATGCTTGCAGTGACTTAACTCCAAATGCAGTATCATTCTCATAGCCACACATGTGCTACACACAGTAGAGATACTGAGCATACTAGTACATGGTTATGAAGTAGCTCAATGTGTTTTAGCTTAAATATTCTGACAATCTTGTTTATATGACTTTGGGTTCTTTTCAGCATACTTTGTCTCCCAAATTAATTTACTTTAAAAACATTACTTGAGATTAAGGCTAGCTTTTAAAGTTGTCTCTCTCTGCCGTCCAAGTTTTTAGGTACTTAATAACTTAATGTTCCCAGGCCTTTTACTGTGGTAATAAATGTTATAAAATTATATAAATGTTATATAAAGCTATTATAAGACTAGCTACGCTTTGTGAGTATAAACCTTCTGTTTTATCACCTGGAATATAAAACCCCAAATATCCTACAGTGGAAAGCTGAAAATTACAAGATCCAGCTGTGCATGCATATATGTTGATGTATTTTGCTCATGTGTTGCTGAAAAGGAAGTGTTGTTCTTAACACTTGTGTAATGTAAAGCTAATCTGTTTGTTCTGCAGATCAGTCACCCACTGATACCAGACTGTGCCAGTATTTTTGTGTGTGGCTCTCTCTCAGATACCCTGATTGTAGGATGCACCTTACAGGACTTCTGTTAGAGCCAGATGAAAATTTGTTTGTCTCCTCTTTGCCCCGACTACCCATAGCCTGGGGTGGGAATTTTTAAAACCTCTTTCCTTGCTGAATCACCCAGAAGATCAGTGGCATGCTGTGAACAGAGCTGCTGCTGCCTTTGCTTGACTCTTCCTCAAACTTTAATTGGAGCAACTGGATTACACCAGTCTTTCTGCTGCTTTAATATACCTTACTATCTGTAGATGAGAAACACCGTGTAAGAAAGAGAAGTATTATTTATTTAAAATAATAAAATTATTCAGATTATTAATAAACTGCTAGCTGTTTTATGTGTTCTGGATATTTAAACTCTAATGGTTTATTAACCCATTGATTGCTAACAACATTTGGTCAGAATTCAGTCCAGAATGGCCTTCAAGAGGCCACAGAGGCATGATAAAACCAGCAAACTGGGTAAAGCCTCCATACATGACCCTCTTGCTGTATTACAAGCTGTGTCTGTTACAAGTGCACTTAACTATAGAAAGCAGCACAAAAGGGTGGGAGACTGCACAGGCTGGCAGGTTCTGTTTCACTGTACAGATGCGCTTTTCTGGTGTCACACTGCTTGCCAGTGTAGACATGACTTCAGAGAGTCAGAGAGATTTAATATACTGCAATTAATATAGAGTCTAGAAAGAGAGATGGAAGCTAAATGAGATAAATAGCACAACAGGGACACAACAGTCTCCTTTCTGAGCCATTAAAGCAGGACAGCATATGCAATACAAATATAAAAACAGCTGAAATAACAAAGTAATAAGAGTCTTGCTATGTCTGAAGTTAATTAGGGGCAACAAACTGCCCCTAATTACTGAAAGTGTGGGATCCTCGGCAAAGCTGCCTGGGATACTAATTAAAAGAACTGATTATAAGAAATAGAATGAATAATTAATGACTAAGAAATCATTTTCAAGAGTATCTTCAGAGAGCAAATAATGTGCCCTTGGAAAATATTGTGACACTCTGAGCCATCCACTGAATCTAATCCTGCAGACAGACCTGAACTGACTTGCAAGTTTGCTCTGCTTATGCTTTCTAGTGCTCAGGCAGGGACTAATAGGGGCAGAATGACAGGTAAAATAGGAATAGTATTTCCATTTCAATATCAAATGCTCTCTTCAACTATTTTTTTAATGTATGACTTCAATAGAACCTGCTTATGAAATATGCCAACATAGTGTATTTTGGTTTAGTAATTGGCTTTGCAATGGTTCGCTGCTCGTAGAGCTGGGAGAGGTCTTTGGTGCTTGCAGAGGCCCTCTGGGTAGCATCCTCTGTGTTGATGAGTAGCATGTGGGTCTGTAGCAACTGTTGGCTGTCAAGTGTATGGGCCACCAAATGGACTGTGATTTTTTCGATGTTCTTGAAAAAACAGCAATATGGAAATTACATCTGATAGAATAAAAATTGAAAGTTTAAAGATTTATCTTCTTCCCAAGCTCAATTAATAAGGCTTTTTTATCCTAAGCAGTTCTTTAAAGGGGCTAATCAGGGGTAAAGTTTTATCCAGGCATCTGTTTGGGTATTCCCACCTAATTGGCACTCCTTAATTTATTAATTTGAACTGTTTTTAGTAGCCTTAATCCTCAATTACATTTACACATATATAGGAATTTAGGAATAAATAAAAATGAATGCTTAGAAGCATTAAACCCAAGGAGCAATTTCCTATACTGGTTCTAAGTCTGCTGGAGGTGGGAGGCTGTAGGTACCCCAGAGTGCTGGGGTGCACATGAAGGGGACACAGGTCTTGAAGTAGTTAGGCTGGGCAATCAACCCACTGCTGTGTGATGTCCATCTAAGACAGGTGTGACATTTAATTCTCAATGATCGATCTGTGATCATTGTAGTGAGCCCCTCTTTATGTGGGATTCATGTTAACAGAGGGACCAGCCCCAGAACCTAAATACCCGTATCCTTTGTGGTGTCTTTTATTTCCAAGCTTCACAGATTAATCAGGGTGTCCTTGGTCCCATGAGGTTGTGTGTTGCAATGATTTGATTAGTATCTGTTTGGTCCCATAAGGTTGTATGCTCTAACTCTGAATGTGTTCACATCCTGGAAGAAGGATGAGAACACAATTGACTCCTGTGTGCTCCAAGTGAGATCATGATCCATGGCAGAGGCAAGCAGGGAAGAAAACTATAGGTAATAGCTATGGAAGGGGATTAGAATGAGTGCTGCACTGCATGTCATGATCTCATTGGTTTTAAAGTTATGCATTAAGCATAAAATACTGAAATAGAAGTTACTTCATACTACTACTTTTTCAGAAATGTATTTTTATTTGTTCTGTTTATTGTAGTAGAACTTGCAAATTGCCATTTAATTTCTTTAAAAACAAACATCACACACTCCTAACCCCCCAGCCAAGCCAACAAATCCAACATCCCAAACCCTGCAGATGTGTATTTCTGCCTTGGCTTTTGTAGCTTTTTCAAAGACAAAACTCCTAAACCTTGTAGTAAGGAAGCAAAGATGTTCATATGAATTGTGTTAATAGTGAAGTTTTTATTTTTTTTATTAATATTGAGCTTTTAGAATTGATCTGATTCCTTAGGGCTAGGTCAGAGTTCATTCTGTTGAGATGAATACACTGAATTTCTAGTATTCTGTTTCTGCTTTTTAAGTTTTACAGGCATAAGACTTAAATATCTTGCTTGGTTTTATATTTAGGATGGGTTTATTCCTTGGCTGCAGACATATGCTTTGGAAGCATACGTGTACTCCGTGTGAAAGATAATTTATTTTCCTAATTTGATTGAATTTATGAGTTTTTTCTATAGTGGAAAAATAATGAGTCCAACAGGAAAACAGCTATCTCAATTATGTGGTTTAAAAAAACGGTAAGAAAAAATTCTCCTCCTGCACTCCACAACTGTAGAGACAATGCTTACCTTTTACTCAGTCTGACTTTAGTGAGGCTACAGAGCAGCCAACACAGCCATCATAAGTCACTTTTTGGGGAAAAAAAAGAAATTGATCTATTTTATTTTTAGTAGTGATGTGGTTGGGCTGGAACAGCTGCTTCATAGCGGTGGTCAGACTAGCACTATCTCAGTCAGTGCTAATAAGATAAATGGGGTAATGCCTATTGACTGTAATAGCTGGAGTAATAAGTCTGCTCAGAGATTGAGTGAAGAGGTGTGAGGAGCTGCAGCTCTGAGCAGTACGGATGGTCAGTGATGCAAATCCATTTCAATCTATAGTGCTGGAGAGCCTGGAAAACGAACAGAATTGCATAATAACATCAGAATAAGATAGGTGGCCTCTAACCTTTATTTTCGGAAAGGCTGAAGGATTCAGGGAGAAACTCAGTCATTTTGTCAATGGGGTGAACCCATCCTTGGACAGGATGTGCATTTGTGTGTTTAAGGCAGGTGTCAGATAGCATGTACTCACCACAACCATTCATGTGAATAAGTAATAAAAAAATAGTACTTAAAGTACCAAAATTGAGAACTGTCTCAAAGTACTTGTAAGTTGCTTGCTAATTTTGAGCCTAATAATTTTAAGCATTGAAATAATATGTTGGCTTTTTTTTTCTGTTGCAAGTAAATAAATCTGTGCAATCAGTGCAGAAGAATGAGAAAGATCAAGATGGACTAAACTAATCCTTTAGGGTTAAGGGGTTTGGGGTAAGCATCTGAGCCTTGAGTTAGGGACATAATTTCTGATGCAGTAGCTTCTAAACAGTTTAATGTGTGTATTTGCAAATTGCGTTCATACAACTTAGGACACCAAAATAAGGGCTTTTTTTGAAAGGTGGCACAAATAGGAGAGCTGTAGATTTTCCCTCAATATATTGTGTGAAAACAGGTATTTTATCCCCCTGCCAGCTCACAAAATTCTTTTTGAATCACCAGATATTTACCAGGGGACACATCTGCTGCCAGACAGCTCTGCTACTGTATTTGTGCCTTTGACAGAACATGTAATAAGCCAGGCTAGCAAAGCTGCTGTGCCTCAGGTACACCAAGTAAACATGCTGGCAAATTTCATGGCTGAATGAAATTGTGGATTTGCTGTAGGATGGAAAGATGATACTGCAAAATTATTGCAAAGCTGATGAATGTATTCAACGCACAGACAAGTTACTGTGTATCATACTTGAACTGCAAATGGGAAGGGATCTCCTGGGTTGAGTCAGTCTCATGTTCAAAAATAAAACATCTTGTCTCTTTGATAAGCAGGTGAAATTTCACTTCGTAGGTATCGCTACTGTTTTTCCTTACTCTAATAGTTGTGAGACTTTTGTTTCCCAGACAAATGCATTTGCAGATTTGGTTTATACCCACTTCCTGTTCTGTCAGCTCTGCCCTTCAGCTGTAATAATAGCTTTTCCTTCCTGAAGGATTTAGTAGAGGATAGCATCTCATTCTGCTGTATGAAACAATCCAAGGTCTGAGCCATCCATCAGGCAGTAGGTGCTCTTCTTCTCTGACTGTTCTAACTGCCTTTATCTGTATGTTTTGCAGCTGGAATTAATACCCCCTTGTTCTCATGTCACATGAACATGGTGCCTGGAGTGTGCTAAGGCAGCGCATCTGAGCCTTCAGCTCAGAGCTTTCCTGGTGAACAAAAATATCACAGAAGTTGTTGTGACTCCTGGCCTGAAGTTTGGGATGCTGAATTTCACCCCATTCCTGTTACCACACCTCCTGTAGTGGCTGTTTTCCAGTACATCTTTTTATCCAATACGTTTTTTTTAATCCACTCTGTGTGCTAGTGCATCCCAGCCCCGAATGCCAATATCAGTCTTCAGATTCAGAATATTTGTAGTGATGTTCCTGTTCGCTCTGTCATAACAACATAGAAACACTGTATTTATGGTCAGTTTTCAGCTGCCTTTCCTTCTATTTCTCCTTTAACAGTTACCTTCACATTTTTTGGAGTCTTTTTCCCCTTTGTGGCAGTATCTCCACTGTGTAACTGTTGTCTAGATAAGATCTACAGCATTCTTCTAGCCAGAAAACAAGAATAAAAAGACTTGATTTTTATAATATTTTAAATAATTGTGGTAAATCAGTGACTTTTTAATCCTTCCTATTCTGGGTCAGCTATTACTCCATTACCCTTACACTGATTCTAACCTTATTTTTATGTCCTTGTCCTATGGAGTCTATGCTTCTCTGCATATAGAGACCTGCTGCTCTCCTTTGGGAAGGAGGATACTTTGGTCGATGCTGGACAACTTTCAGACTCTTCTAAAGAGTTTGCACACTGCCTTATTCAGGTCTCTCAACTCTTCAGATGACTGAATTGACTAACTCCTCTTAATTCCTTGACATAGAGAATAAATTACCACTTCTCAGTTTCCAGGCTAAAGAGATCTTCCTGACAAAATGCAAACTGCTGAGACCAGATTTGTGTTCAATAACCATGCCTATCAGCAAGCTCTCAAAATAATTAAGTGCTGTAGTGATAAAGAACAAAACGTGTTCAGTGGCACAATTTGTATGAATTCACTCGCAGTGTTGCTGTGTTCTAATTTGTTTTTAGCCCAACTGCCATCAATAGTCTTGAGTTCCTGGTTGTCCAGTAAGGTTCTAAAAAGGCTGTTCCTGGCATTCTGCCCTGGCCACATTTGGCACACTGCAGAGCAGAGTTCACGAAACATCTGTTAGGTCAAGTGTTTTGTTGACCACAGGAGGTTAAATGGTTATGACATACTGATTTCTCCATAGAATGTAGCCAGACTTGTGAATTTTCACTATACTTCTGCATATGACTTGAATGCTTGTAGTAGTCACGTATAACATGTATAACAGCAGCATTTGGAGTTAATCCTTCCCTCTAAAATATTGAGCCCGTGTTTTTGTTTTACAGCCCATTGGCATGTATATACATGAGTTCTCTGTGCAACAAAAAACATGGACTGGTGCTTCCTTCCTAACTTTTGACACCACAACTTTGTGGTTGAATAGAGCACAAGAGTTACTTATGGTTCTATCTCACATTTTATTCTGCCTGTAGTGTGGTAATTCAGGCATCTCCCAGCATTGGAAAGTTGCAAGGAGCCTTGGCCTGTCTGCCTTACTCCTACTCAGCACTTTTAAGTAATAATTTAGGGAAAACTGTTACAAAGTATATACTGTGAATTTTCTGAAGGTCAGTAATTTTTTCTGTACTTCTTGAGAATGGTGCTTGTGCTGGGGACCAAGTGAATCACTTTGAAAGTCTTATTCTTATTCCTGTGTGGTTTAATTGCACAAAGTTAAGCAAACTTCATTCACCACAGCTCTTCCACTTCTCACACTCCTCAGCTGTATTGGATTTTATGGAATGGCATATATGTCTTTCGGTTTAGGCTTGCGTTTTCTGGTCCTTTGCACCAGAAGGAAGAAAAGCTTTAGAAAGGGGAAAAGAGGTATCCTGTCAAATTAAGTTGGTAGTCTCAGTAGAAGAGTGGAGAACTGGGAGTTAGAAGAAGGAATAAGCTCTCTCTCTGGGAGCTCTGATTTCTGTATGCTTCAATCCTTCATCATTATGCCTTCTGTGCAGAACAGGAAGAATATCAAAGTATTCCTGCTCTACTGTAACTTTGAAAATTAAAGAAATACTCAAAGTTGGGGTCTGTCTGAAGTTTGGAAAGGGAATTTCATCTTTGGAATATCAGACTAGCTGACAGTGCAATAGCTATGTAGTAAGTATTAGCACAGTTCCTCTGACATGTACATAATCACTGTGCCTTTTTTTTTCTGTGACAGTGGGAGAGACGGAGATCAGGAATCCTGTTCTCTTGCCTTTTGGTTAGATACATAAACTACCAGTACAGTGTGTACCAAAGTTTTCTTAGGCAACTTTTGCAGGCTTAAAGATAAGAATTTACTCCTGACTTAAACTGGGAAGGCTGGGAGGCTTTCAGCCAACTTCCTTTCATTGTTTGCTTCAAACATCTGATCTTATCTGGTCTGCCATCATGTTATTAAATATGTGTGTTGTCCTGGAGCCACTTAACCTTTTCCCCTTTGCCCATGTGCTACACTCTGCTCAGATCCTGGCCTTCAGGGGACACGAGCAGGGAAACTTCTGTGGTTCAGTGGGATTCTGCACAAGTAGATGCTCTGTGAATATATTGTGAAGTTGTAACTAAGCATTTATGGAGAATAATAGCTTTAAGACTATTTTATCCTTTTCTTTTTTCTTTTTTCCTTTTTTTTTTTTCTTTTTATCTTTAAGAAGGGAACAAAAAAAAATGGTCACACCACTAAGCTCTAATTAGAGTAGCTTTAGAGACACCTGCTTGATTTGCCTTTTGAGCTCTGTGCTCTGTCAGGTAGGTTTTGATCAAATGCTTTCCTGCCAGCATTCAGTTGTTAGCATTCAGTCTAAGTTAGTCACCAGTGAATTATGGTCTGTGATATGGTCCAGGTCCCATTGCTCTAGTTTTTTTCTCTTTATTGATTTCCATTCTCATTTTCATTATTGTCCTGGTCTCTCACTGTGTGCTTCCTAGTGCTTTTATTTTGTAGCTTTTCAGAATGAATGTCCATGAGTCATGATTTGAAATAAAATGCTAATAATGACATTATGCAACACTTTGAAATAAGCATTTCTGAGATTGTTCCTTTTAAGTGGTAGACTTTGAGAAAAATCATGCCACTCTGCAATGATAAGGCAGTAGGAATTAGAAAAAAAGAACAAGCTGGTAAACTTTAACATTTTAATTTAAATACCTCATTCTTGAATAGGTTTACCAGCATCAGGAAGAGTGAGAAAATTTTCTTGGCCATTTCCTTTAAGCAGAAATCAAGAAATTAAATCATAATTGGTGCGGAATTTAAAAAAATACATAATTATATGTTTTTTCCTAACATACATAGATCTGAATAATGGCTAAATAGTGTTGTGTCTCCTTTCACTATGGGTTTCTGTCTTTAAGAGTGTGCAAATGTTAAATGCTAGCTCCATCAAGTTGTCCAGAGGGATGTAACATGGTATGGCCATGGAGCCAAACATTATATTAAAAGAGGTAAATTTGAGCATGGGCTATTGTGATATGAAAACTTGCCAATTTCTGACTGTTTCTAGTCAGCTGTTGGGTCTATAGTTCTGGGTTTGTTTCTAAATATTTCCACATTCCCCTTTGTTTCAGTGGTTTCCTTCTCCCTGGAAGTAATACTTTTTAAAGACCTACTGATGAATGTGAGAGACACTTCTGATAGAAGTTTATGTGTCCCTTGTCTTTTTTTATCTTTACAACTCTCTTTACAGTTCTCTTGAAAGTGAGACCACAGAATGCAGCTGCAACTGAAGAAGTTTCATGATATGCTTTACAGAAGTACAACTCCCATCCTCACTGCTGTTTTTTAATGAAATACTTTAGATCATGTAATCTAAATACTGTAATTTTTATAACTATTTTTCAGGAGTCTAAGTATTGGCAGAGGAGTCAATACATGACGTAAGGCTAGGCAGATGAGAGGAGGAATAATTTGTTCTAGGGGAGGCAATCTGGATTTTCCCTTCCTGATGGTGATGAGCACCCTTGCTTGAATGTTTTGACTTTGAAGAAAACTTTAGAAGCATTTACAAAGGAAAGCTCTAATTTCACAAAATTTTCCAGAACTAAGCATACTTTTAGTTTGGGTAGTATAGTGTTTCCTAGTAATTGGTATTTTTTCCAAAATTAGTTTATATGGTTTTACCTGTTTTGACAACGGTGCCTTTGAAAGTCAGATGTGAATAAGAGGAACCCCTCTAACTATTCACTCTTTAGCTCTTCTGCTTTCAAGATACTAATTTAGTAAAATGAATAGGAATTACAAAACTGTTGGTGGTTGGGAGCCTGCTGTTTATGAGTGTAAAAATAAAATCCATTGTTAGAGAAGAGAAAAGCATCTAAAAGACTTGGGTGATTTATACAGTGGTATCAAACAGTTGTCTGAGGCAAATCTGTTGTTATTTGACTTTAAAATGCTTGTTGAGGTACTAAGCAGCTCAGCTTAGCAATTCCTAATTGGTCTGTAACTTAGGGGCACATGGAGGTGATGAGAGGACTTTAGTGTTATTTGAGTGAAGTTGTACCAATATGAATGGATACTACTGCACTGAAAGTTAGGTGTGTGGCGATAGCAGCCCACAGCCAGATTGTAAAATATCTTCTTTTTCTGATATTTCTTTCAGCCTCCTGTTCAGAAAGGGATGTGTTTGTGACTCTGCCTTAGAAGGAATTGTGGATTTTTGCTAGGTGTGTTCATTTTGAAAGAAAAATAACATGCTATTCTTCTGTTTATACAAGATTTCTGGGTGGAGAAGAAGAGTACTTGGCTTTAAACCAGATGGCTCATGAAGAATGAGAATTTATTCTTTAACATGTGGCTGTCGGATTTCGCTGTATATAAACAACATAATCAATTTTTTAAAATCTATTTTAGATAACTTCGTAGCAGTTATTTGTAGGAGCAATATGATTTGTGTAAATATGCCTGAAAGTGTTGTTAGAAGTTAGAAATTTAGGCTGAATTTGCAATATTTCATAGCTCTAAAATTTAGCAGAAATGAAGATCGAATCCTGGAGGAAAATTTCTTGTCAAAAGATGAGGCAGTGTTTACAAAAGGCTCACAGAATACTGATTTATTTTCCTTATTTTTCTGTTGTTTGATACTGTTTATGATTAAATAATTAATTATCTGTTGTTATGAAAAAGGGGGTTTTTTGCTTACGCAGAACCTTATTTTCTAAAGTAAGAGAAGCATTGTTCCTTCAGTGTTAGCCCCCTTTAAGTGTGGATTTTCCACACATTCTGGATTATTGTGGATGTTTGAGCATGCTGCTGTCTTGTCATGATGCCAGAAACATCTGTTATTTTTGGGTAATAAAATGTTTTACTCTTTGTAACCTGTGATGATGTATCAGGATTGAAACTGAGAGATGTAAAGTTTTGTGTCAGCCTTTTTAGTGATTGTACAATTTTTGTGTCCTACATGCAATAAATGAATCTGTGTGCTTTACACTATCATGCACTGCAACCACTCTTCATATATTTTACAAAAAAAAGAATGGAAAATTTGCAGGGAATGTACTAATTATTGTAAATTTAAAAATCTTCCACATAGTAGGATTATTTCCCTCACTTCATACACAAAGAGGCTTTATTCTCAAATGTCAAAGTGGCAGTATTGTCATGGATGCAATCAATGACTCAGAAATGAGTTAGCTAATTTTCAGTTCTGTATTTAACCGAAGAGTTTGCACATGCAAGAAGATAAGCTTGGGAAGGCAATATGTAAATTTGGGCACTCTTGTCTGGACTCCCATTTAGTTAGGGGTTATTTGGTCAGCAGAGACATATGTGCATCAGTTAATTCATTAGGCCATCCACTCATTTGGGATATTTATAAGGCGTGTGCTGTAAAGTGACAAGCGACTTGCTCGGTTGGGTACACTGACTGCATGGGTAAGATCTCCACTGGGCATATGGAGGAATTTGAACATCTTCAACAGTGAAGACTCTGACCTTTCTGAGCATCTTTTCAGGGGTTTGACCACTGTTATGAGGGTAAAAAAATTTCTGTAGGTCTAGAGAAGAATTCCCCATGAGTTGAGTTCTCCAGCTGTAGGCAGTGTCGGTGGGACGCAGCTGCCTGGGTCTCTGGCTAGTGGGCAGTGCTGACCTGGGGTGTCACTCAAGTTGTGGTAAGGAATATTTGTGTGACTCTCTCATAAGGAAATATATCCTGTATCCTGAAGTGTTGCCAAACTGTTTACAATATAGACTATATCTAGAGTTGAATGTAGGTGTTGCATTTATTTTTCTGCATTGTTACTACATCATGTTTTGCATGGAGTCGCTTCCTTCAGACCAGAATTCATCAAATCCAGAATGAGTAGAACTCACACAACAATATTTTGCTTGCACGTGCTGTTTCAGCTTCGGCATTAGGTACAGGACTGTCTAGTTCTTAACTTTATGAAGTTAGATCTCAGGAGATGATAACACTTGTTCTGCCTATGGTAATTTGAAAAATAGACTCTTATGCTTTATACAATTTGTTTGCTTTCTCCTTTCTCAGGAGTATTAATCTTATTTTCAGTTTTTCTCTGGAAAGACTTTTCGAGGTAGCTTGCTGCCTCTGAGACCTTTCATAGTAACTTTGTGCTTCACAACATGCTATCTTTGGTTTGTCTTTAAAAAAAGAACAGAAGTTCTACCTCCTTTTTGCTGTTTCTAAAAGCAAACTTTCTTGGCATATGGGCTTTTAAAATTTAAACCTTCAAGTTTCAATGTTTTTTTGAAGGAAAACTTAGTGCCTTTATGAGACTGCTTTGCTTCCTTGCAAGCTTTCACTTCTTATAGATCGGAGACAGTGCCTTGGGGAATCAGTGTTCCGTTCAAAGTAACAGACACGCAGATTACAGTGAATTCTAATATCATGAAAGATTGTGATATGGGACTTCTGTATGTTAGTAACATTAGAGCAGAATTGTCATTAAAGACTCACTCATTTTGGGTGGTCTTTGCTTCCTTTTGTTTTCAGCTGTCTAGCTTCTAAAACCAGATTGGAATACCAAGAAGTTTCAAACTGTTGAGACAGCACATCTGTAAATGTGAATTATTTAATGAATGTGGCTTAAGGTACATAAGAAATATCTAAGCAACATGAAATTTAAGACACAAAGTTAAGTAATGTGATGCCTTTAGAGATCAGGAACTAAATCTACAAGACCAAAAAAATTATGGAATATATGTTCAGTATTCTTCATGCTTCACGTAACTCCTTCAATGGCCAGTTGTGTTCTATTATCTTTGTGTTGCCATGGAGTTCACAATCTGTCTTTTCCCTGGGAACTGTGCTCACCTGTATCACCCTTGGGACACTGTAATAGCTATGGACAATTCTGGTGCTGAAATTTCTGGTCAGAAAGGCTCTGGGAAGTTTTAGTATTCAGCTCTTGACTAACTTCTTCCTGTGTTGATAGAAGACTGTCTTCTATTGTAGAATCTAAGTGTTCTGAGATCATGAAGTGTTTATAATTTATATTACACAGGTGGGGGTTTTTTCTGTGTTTTTTTTTTTAATCCCTGTGTGTTTCTTTCTTTGTGACTGTTGTTGCAAGTTAGTCAGCTTGATAAGCTTATTTTGGAGCCGAAGTATAAAGATTTTCTTTGAAAAATAGAACAAAAAAGTCAGAACTTTAAGCCTACATTTGTGTAGTCTTAAACCATATTCATGGGTCATCGTATGGCTTTTTGTTTAAAAACCAAAACAAAACCCTGATGCTACCCACAGATCTTTTTGGCCAAAAGCTAGTTTTGTTTAGTATTTTATCCTAAATTGTCTTGACTGTGAGGAAAAGCAATTTTGGTTTTGGGTTTAAAAACTCTTCCTGCTTGGTTTCTTTGGAGCCTTTTGTTGGCTTCTGTTTAGCTGGAATATGAACTTCAGCACAGAGATGCAGTTACTTAGGGAAGATCCTTACAAGTGTGAACAAGAGTGCCATGGGCATAATGTAGCATTTGTATTGATTTCTATTTTGTTTACTGCAAGTCTCTGTTCAAGTGTAACATCCTTCTAAGACCTGGCACTTGAGAATCCGTAAGAGCTCCTTCTCCCTTCTGTGTAGCTGCTTGTTTCTTCAGGGTAGAGATGCTTTCAGTGAGCTGCCTAGCAGTCTGCTCTGCAAACTCTTTGCTATCAGAGTTCACTTTGATAGGAGATGAAAAGAATTAACTGTTTCAGAGGGGTAAACAAAAGTATTGTCGAGATTTAATCTTTCAAATAATTACTTCTTGTAATACATTGGTCTAAAGCACTTCATATGGTGTAGAAAGCTTGGTGGACGAAGAACTAAATATTTCTTGAAGCCCAGGCTTGTTTAAGACCTGAATGCCAGTGAAAAAGCAGATGAGAAACTTTAGGAAGGGTTGCAGCTAGGAAGAGGACGTTTCTGGCAGACGTGGCTGGTGCCCTCCATGCAGTGCCATGCAGGAGCACTGTGTGCTGTGCGCCGCAGCCAGCGGCAGCGCTGCGGGAAGCATCAGCCAGGCTGCCGTGCTCTGGGGTTGCTCCATCACCTGCTGGGCCCTTATTCTGCTCCTTGCCTAGTTGCCCCCTGTCAGAGGGGATTTAACAGTAATAAGAGCACTGTGAAAACATCCTAACTGCCCATGTACCTGGGAGGGAGGAATTTGCTGCCAGTGAGCACAGGCTGGGATTTGACTTCAGTTTAGCCATGGTGGGCAGCCTTGCTGCTTTTCCTGGACATGTTGAAGGATATGCCATAGGGCAGGCATCACACAGACAGCAGCCCTACTTACTTCACCAAATTGACTTGTGAGGGCTTTTCCACCCAGGTCTTGCTCATTTTCCCAATTAATTTTTTTTTTTCTGCCAAAAGTCATCTTGTAATGGAGCTCTCCTATAAGTCCTGTCTCCTTGCACTAGCCTTTTTCCATTTCCCTGTGCTACATCCCTGTCCTGTCCCAGCCTTGTGCAACCTAACCCAGGTCTAGTTTCCTGTTTTACTCAATTGTCATCTTCCAACTGTTCACCACCCTCTCACTGTCTTTCATCATTCATTAAATTGCCTTCTATTTTACCATCTTTGCATATCTAGTGTCCAGTACCTAAAGGGTGCTTACAGGAAGACTGGAGAGGGACTTTTTACAAGCTAGTGATGCTGCAAGGGGGAGTGATGTTAAGCTGAAGGACGGTAGGATTACATAAGACATGAGGAAGAAATTCTTCACTGTGAGGTTGATGAGGCACTTGAACAGATTGCCCAGAGAAGTTTTGGACTTCTCATCCCTGGAGGTGTTCAAGACCTGGTCGGCGGGGGCTTTGAGTAACCTGGTTTAGTGGAAAGTTCGCTGCCCATGGCAGGGGGGTTGGAACTAGATGATCTTTAAGGTCACTTCCAACCCAAACTATTCTATGATTCTGTGATACCCTAAGCTGGGTAGGGTGGTCTCATTGATTTGGGGGAAAACACATGGCGTGACTACGCTGGCAAAGGCATCATGGCTGTCTGTAGTTTTCTTTTGTAACCTCTGTTTGCTTGTTAACTGTGTCAGAGGGCAGGCCAGCACCTTGTGGAGTTTTGGCTGCAGAGGGAGGTTTTAGCTTCTGAGGGTTTTTCAGAGTACACAGCTGCAGAAGACTTGATTGACTAGACTGAAATTAGTTTTATAGCTCTGCTGGGTTGACCTTGGCCAGCTGCCAAACATACAACCTGCTGCTCTCTCATTCCCTTTCTTAATAGGACAGGAGAAAAAAATAAGATGGAAAAGTTCGTGTGTCGAGGTAGACAGTTAACAGTTGCCATCACAGGCAAAACAGACTTGACGTGGTCAGAATTAATTTAATTCATGGTCAGTCGCAAGAGTTGGATGATGAGAAACAGTGGTCATAACTAAGATGTCTTCCACTCCCATTGCACCTCCTCTTTTTCCCAGGCTTGTTACCACGTCTTTATTTCCAGCTCATTTACTTCTTCCCCCCCGACGCTGAGTGGCACAGTGGAAAGGGTAATGGGGGCTGTGATCAGTACAGGACAGCTTCTCCCTGCTGCTCTTTCCTCCTCACACTTTTCCCTGGTCCAAGCATGGGTCTTCCCCAGGCTCTGCAGTCCTTCAGAAAATACCACATGATCCAGAGTGGTCTCCATGGGCTGTTGGGGCACAACCTGCTGCACTGTGGTCTCTCTGCTTGGGGCCTGAAGCACCTCCTGCATTTCTGTTACCTGAGTGTCACAGGACTGGTTATCACACTTTTTTCCTCCCTCCTTACTTCTGGGCAACGATTTTCCCTTTCTCAAGTGTCTTTTCCCAGAGGTGCTGTCACCGTGCCTGAGGGGTTCAGCCGTGCCCTGCGGAGGGTGGGTTGGAGCTGTCTGTGACACTGCCTGTGTCTGTCCCAGGGCAGCCCTGGCCTCCCTCAGAGAGGCCACCCCTGCACCCTCTCATGGTCCCTGCCTGGGCAATGACACCCTGTGCGGTAACTTGTCTAAAACAAGAGGTTGTTTCTATGTAGATGGCAAAATACCTTTTCTGGACACAGGGAACTTTCATACTTTTGAATCCTCGGCCTACAGGAGTATTTCCAGGAACTTTTTCAAGTTATATCGCTGTACTGGTCACCATGGTCATTGCCTGGGATAGTGGGGCAGTGGGGTGGGCTGTGGTGAACAGGGAGATCACTGCAGGCACATAAAAACAAAGTTATGGCCAAAAACTGAAAGTTGTGCTCTGTGATCCAATTAAGGGGTTTCCAGTTGAGTGCTGTCAATCTTGCTTACCCAAGCAAAGCATCTATGTTAAATCATGCATAGGATGAGCGAGATTTATTTAGAAGTGATCTGTGTGTTTGCACAACACAGTGATTTGGGATATTTTCTAGTACAATAATAATATTGACTACTTTCTTCTGGAAACATTTAAATCCATCTTCCATGCCCCTTTACTTTTGAAAAAGATATAATTAACTTCTTTTTTCTTTTTTTTCAGGTCTAGGTGGACTGGATATTATGCTCTTTTTATCTGCCATAGCAGCCAGAGAAGGAATAGTTCTTGAATAGAGAATAGCTCTTGAATCAAGAGCTGCACTGTCCATTGTCATAATGCTCCTTTTTATTCAAAACAAAACAATTGGTTTAAGTAATGCAGGAGGAGAAAACATTCGACTTTACAAATATTTCATTTTTGTTCTCTCTAGCGATAAAAGGGCATGTGGGAGTCACTTAAACCCCCTTGTATTAAATGTTAGTGGTTCGTGGTGATTATTGCTGTTCCCTGCAATTCGTCTTTAAAAAGCGAGAGGGAAGGCAAGTCAAACTTGGCCTCCCTGTGTGTGAGGGTGGACTCTCAGAGGTGATAAGCAGCCTCTACTCCCTTTTCACACCAGTGGCATTGGTGAGTTTTTAATGTTGCAGTGTTTTTGCCACATGTATTCAGGCCCAAACTGGATGTAATTTTAAGTCTGGAACATGAAAGAGCTGTTTTAGTTGGAAGTGTCTTGGGAGGCTTACTTATTTTCTCTTTTTGTCTCTCTCTGGTTTTATCTATTACTTGAAGGAGACAAAGAAAACATGAATATAGAGGTTTCTGTCCATTGTGGCTTTGATCTGTTCCAGGAAGGAAATAAGAGCTGTGTTGATGCACCCTGTCTCTAAAGGTGACCCTATACCACTGTTGAAGATCAGAGATTGACTTTCATCCCTCCTAGCTTTTAATGTGCCAGGGAAGGAAGAACAGGGGACCAGGCCTCTTTGCAAAAGTTTTGCATTTTATTGCACAGCAGAAATACTTGCTTTTACTGTTCTTTCCTCTCCCACCTGGTGCGCTTGAATAAATGTTTAGTTTTGAGCTGGCATTGAGAACTAATAGATAAGATGGTGTGAAGAAGGCTGGCTGTTTGGACTGCAGCAGGTAGGGGAGAGCTCAGCACTTGAGATGTGTGGGAATCAGGGAAAGATGGAGAGCTAACCTCAGTGTTACTTTTACAAGGTTACAGGCAGCATGAAGTCCTACATCCCATGACTGTCATGGGGTATATTGGAAACTAGGCTGTATTTCTGGGTTTCAAGACACTTTTTTATTGTTCAGAATAGCAGAGAAGAACATCTAGGTGTATCCAACAGTTTATTGTTCAAGCGTACAGAAATATTTGCATGTGAACGTAATTCTATTCACATTTACAAAGATCCTTTCCTGCACAAAAGAGGAATTAAATTCGTTTGATGAAAATCATGCTGAAATGCTGACAAGGAATGGATGGAATAAGTGTTTTACACTGTTATTTGAATAGTCCAGTTGACTTTGAGACTGTTGATATGCTTGAAAGAAAAGCTATACTGAAATACATGTAATTTTGCTCTAAAGTCAGTTTCATTGTCTCTTAATAGCTCACTTTTTAGCACTGAGAGATCTTGTTCTGAAACAATACAGATCTTAAGAATTATTGTAACTTACTTCATATTATTGGGTTCTAATGCTTTAGGTTTGTCAAATAAAACCACAAATACTACAAATGCCAACTTCTTTTGTCAAGTTAAACTGTATGTATGTGCCTAGCAGAGAGGACTTAAGAATTCATGTGATATGGAAGCACAGGACTTAATACTTTCCAGCAGTAACCCCTTCTAGTAACCCCTTACTACTACTCAGAAGCTCTTGGGCTTTAACTGTGCTAGTGAATGCATAGGTGCATGAACTGAGTTTATACAGTTCTTCTTGCTGGAGAAGTCACATTGACTTTTCTAGTGTAGGTGATCACTTGAAATACCAAAAAAAAAGGAAAAAATTATCTGTGAGAAGCCTCTGTAAGACAAGGTAAACTTTCTTCAGGAAGAATTAGGAAAAGAAATGCAGTTAGAAACACACTAGTAGTCTACAGCTAAAAACTGAGTAGCATCCAGTTTCATACAGTAGTTCAACTTGACATTAAGTTAAAATTGTTGATGAATTTTAACAAAAAAACCCTTTTAAATTAGGTTTGTCTTTCTAAATCGGGAGTAGAATCATATTGCTTACTGATGCAAATGATATCAGATTCCTTTTTGTATTCACTAATTTCAGTTGTACCTTTTTTAAGTGTATGGGTAAAAGTGCTCTTTATAGTTTGGGTAAGACTATTTGATACTTACAGTATGGCCATTTTTAATGGCCTCTTTAACTGAAATAGTTTTTAATACATTTAATACATTCTGATTTAATACATATTCATTTGTGAGCAGGAGGATTTTTTTAAATGTAGAAATTACATTTGCTTCTAAAACTTCTATTTTTAAGTTTTAGTAGTTATGGCAAGGATGAGGGAGCTGGACCCTATATGTCAGAACAAGGGGAATTCATCACAGAGCCACAGAACCACAGAATGGCTCAGACTGGGAGGGACCACAGTGGATCATCAGGTCCACCCTCCCTGGTAAAGCAGGGCCATCCCAGAGCACATGGCACAGACAGTTCTTGAATATCTCCAGGGAGGGAGACTCCACAGCATCTCTGGGCATCCTGTTCCAGTGCTCAGTCACTGCACAGTACAGAAGTTCTTCCTAATATTCAGGTGGAACTTCCTGTGCCTCAGTTTCTGCTCAGTGCCTCTTGTCCTGTTGCTTGGCATCCCTGAGAAGAGTCTGGCTAGTGGAAGTGTCTGGCTGTGTCTTGCAGGTCACTTTCCATCATCAGCAGGGGTAAGGCAGGCATTCCAGGGCTGCAGAGTCTCATCTCGAGGTATTTGCATTGGGATGAGCAGATTGTGCTATGTCTGCTGATCTGTGCTGTCTGGAAAGGGGCCTAAGCTGATGGTTCAGCTGCCAGCATAAATATGTATTTTATATATAATATGTATTCAAAGACATCTCATGTGAGGATACAGAGAAGAAGGAGCCTGCCACTATTCAATGCTGACAGGACCAGAATCTTTTGGACTTTTTGTTGTGGAAGCTTAGGCCACATTTACTGAAAAAAGTAGTGTCTTGTTAATAATGATTCTTGTGCTCCTAGTTTGTCGTAAAAAGTTTTTGTCAGTGCATTTACCCTGTTACAATTTTTTTTCTAGAATGCTTGTAAAAGTATACAAAATTTTTCTGGAGTCTAAAAAAGACTAATAACACATTTAAACTCACCAATTTAAACGCTTGTTACTGTCTCCTTTTCCTATCAGTTACTTGCCTTATTTTGCTTTACTTGAGTGGGTCAGAGGCTTTCTACTTGTGAATTTAATTGAGTTCCTTTATTTGTTCAGTTCAACATCAATATATTATACTTTTTGTCCTACCTTTCTAGTTCAAATTAAAAGGCTGAGCCTAGAGACTTTGTACAATGTAGGATGTGTTTGGATCCCTGAAAGCTCTTCCAGAACTTTATAAACTCAGAAATCTGTGTCTTGACATAACATATGCTCTTGAATCTGTGGAGGGAAATTGTCACTTGAAATTGTCTTTGAGCTTTAAGATTTCTGTTACAGGGATTTTATTGCCAGACAAGTTGCTGTGTAATTAACTGATGACTTGAAATCACAAGTTCTTGTCAAAAAGTGGAATACTACATCATTCTGAATTGAGATCTGTTTGTTTGAAAACAAAGTTGATTATCCTATGCTTCTTAATATTTGAACTTCTTTTGTGGTTCTCTTTCTTTAGAAAATGGATTTTCTTAAAAATTCTGAGTATTTGGCTTATCTTCATTAATTTGCATTTAAATTATGACTTTGGTCTTTTGTGCAGCTAGAATATAAAGAAATGCTGATAAAGACATAATTAGGTAGTACTTTCCTTTAAGGGTTTATAACTGCTTACTACTAAGATATGTGAGGGGAGAGGAAAAGAAATTGATAGTGTTATGCTGATTCTCTGATACGCTTTTCTTCCATAATGCATCCATTGCATACCCTGAAGTTCAAACTAGGAATCTCTTTTACTGGCATGCAAGAGTTTTATGGGATAATTAACCTTCATCCTCTCTGGTCTGTAAAACAGAGAACAGAGGTCTGTGAGATTGTGAATATATACATATAGAATGCATAGAGAATGTATTTTTAAGCAAGATAGCATTTAGCAGATTGCTGGGTTTCCCCGTCCTCTGTTTCCTTTGCTTTTCCATTATGTTAACACTTAGATTGGAGCTAAGCTAGATCGTCAACCCTCAAGTGCGGTTTGTAAGAATAAGCAAAGGAGGGGGGAAATGGCTGTTGTATTCACTTACATGCACTTGTGAGTCACCTCACCTATGTAAATAGGTTTGACACATACAGTAAAAGTGTATCTGTATATGTATGAATGAAATGGCAAAGAGTGTAGCTCTGAATAGTTAAAATACTGTGCATTTTAGAAAATATGTTATTAATGTACACTACAGGAACTCTGCTATGAAGCATGTGGTTTTACAAGAGATGTAAAGGGGAAAAAGAGGAGACAAAATAAAGTGTAAGAAGAGAAGATGATCACACTCTGTCCTCTGTCTCTGGGGAATCATCTGCAGACTGGGAGATCATGAGTTTCTCATGTTGTTGATAGTCTTTCAATTCAGACAATTGAGAAATATGATAGAAATAATAAATTGCTACCTTAGAATATCTTCTGATTCTCCTTGCCCCAAAGAGTCTAACTTCAGTTTAATTTTTGCTCATAAAAAATGAGCAAAATTTTTTTCATGGGCTTCCATGAAAAACTTTGAATGTCTAGTCAAAGCAGAATACAGAAAAAAATAATAAATGTTATTTTATCTGCTCAAAACAGCACAGCTCATTCAAACACTGCAGCTGTACCTTTGGGTTTTAGATGCTTTCAGAACTGTTAAAGATTTTTTTGTGTTATTATCTTGTGGGATGCAGCTGTTAGTCACCCATTTTAAAGTTAACAGTTGTAGGTTTACATGTGGCTTCAAGCTGAGTTCTGAAGAGAATTCAGAAATAAATATCTCTGTTACTTACAGTGATTATCACACGTAGGAAGTGAGGTGGCTTCTGCACACCTTTCTGCACATCAAATTAAAACTGGCGACAGACCCAAAATTTATGATTCACATTTGGATTTAATAGTCACCAGTGAGTCTTTATCTAGACATGACAAACAGCTTTGGCTGTTGCAGTAGTTCACATTAACATTTTTTTGCCTGCTAGCATTTTTTTGCTTTGTTTTTATTAATTAGTTCCTATCTGAACTAGGACAGACACTAATGGTGTTACCCTTCTTTCCTTTTTTTTTTTTTTAAGGTCCTGAAGAATTTGTGAAAACTGAATTTTAATTTTTTTTCTATTTTAAGCTTGTGCATATTTAAATGTGACACAAGTAGGATTTATCAGCTTTTAAGAGAAGAATAGAAGATTACTATAACTCCTCTGACCTAGACAGACAGTTTTCCCAATCTCAGTGGATCTTTTCTTGGCTGGTGGTTTTGAGCACCTTATGTGCTAGTAGCAAAAAGTTTTCTGCTTTTTAGCCTTCTTGGAAAGGATGTGTATTAAGCTTAATGTTGTATATGGTAATACACAAATTCTGGCTAATTGGCTAATATTTTTTAAATGTGCCATGCCTTTTTTTAGTTATCTTTTTTAATCTATGCAGTATTTTAGACAGAAGTTGCTGTAGTGCATTGCCTCTAGACTGAATTCATGCTGGAAACCCTTGGCTGTACTAGGTGCCTGTGCCTGGTAGCCCATTTCGCTGTTTAATATTGCAGCAGATCATACCTGTACGCTTCCCACAGATGACTCTAATGGGATATTTTATAGTTGGATATATTGCCTGCCATCTTTAGACTGCACTCTTGTTCCTGGAGCCATGTGTAAACATCTCTTATTCTGAATAATCTGCTGCTGTCACAAAGTTAGTGGTTTCCTGGTGGAGCATATGTTGCCCATATGGGCTGCTCTACATGCTGCTTCCCCTCCAGTCATTCCTATCAACTGTGTTGTAGATCTGAGAGTTTTAAGTTCCAGCACTGGATGACCTACATATGGCTGAAAAGTAGCCTTTATTTCTTTAGCCACTATAATTATTTCGGTTCAACTGTTGAAAGTGTTTAGAATAAGTTGTATTTAGAAGTAAATGTATCACACTCGGCTTTGTGCAAAACATTAGCATGGTGAGCTTTGGGTTGGTGGTGTTTGTTTTCCTGGACCAGGGAGGTTTGCTTTGTGCTCTTGGCAGCTGACAGAAGGGCTGGAAGAGCTGCCGGTGTGCCAGGTGCCTCTGCGAGGAGCAAAGGATGGTCTCACACCAGCACTCCCCTCCTGCACTCCGTGTGCGCACGAGCCCCACGCCGCACGGCGGGCTGGGGAGGCACTGGAGCGTATGAGCAAAGGAACGGCCTGGCTGGCACCTGTCCCAGAGCCCGGGGGCTGGCAGGGAGGAAGGGACAGCCAGGGCACGGGCTGAAATGGGAGCTCAGCTGGATGCTG
Source organism: Ploceus nigricollis (assembly GCA_013399945.1). NCBI lineage: Eukaryota > Metazoa > Chordata > Aves > Passeriformes > Ploceidae > Ploceus > Ploceus nigricollis. The sequence goes on from VXBC01009563.1 coordinate 207,313, forward strand.
AATCCACCCAGAGCACCAAAAGGATATGAAACAAGGAAAATGAACTGATGGAAAGAAGGATACGTGTTGAAAACCGTCAGTTGGGATTAATGCAAAGACAGTGATAGCAGTGGGGAATAACAAAGAGGTTTCTTCAGTAATAACAAAACATAAATTAAATTAATAACTGCCTAAGCAGTTTGTACTACAAGACTCTGAGATAATTCACTAACATAATAAAATGAATGACATGCTGGAGTTCTGTAGCCAAGTATTTCTTGGACAAAACAAACTAGTAAAACACAGCACCAAAGGGCCATCTGCTAACATGAGATGCTATATTAAAACCTTTCATATTACCATTAGCACATGTGCATGCATGGAAAATGGGATTCTGCAAATCTTTAAAAAGGAAAAGAAAAAAAAATAGTAATACTATTTGTATCTAGTGTAAAAGCTATCAAAATACAATAATTCAAAAAGTATTTTGCAATCCACGTTGTTGATGCATATATTCCTGATTGTGTGGGATATTTTTAAGTGAGAGAATTAAATCCTTTTTCCAAAAGGTAGAAATCATCAGTGTAAAGGGTTCTTGAGAAAAGATTTAGCACTAGGCTCTGCTATTATTATAATGTTCAGTAATATGCTAACTTTTAGTCTGTGTTAGCAATGTAAGGGAAAAAAGCCCGTTTCTGAGAGCACTGTGTGTATTACCTCTGCTTCATTGTCTTGCTTTTTTCAGTTTCATTGTTTTTGTCGTACTGATAGGAATTTATGATTAATCTCAAATCAAATTAGTAATCATACAAGCCTTTTATTTTGGCTGTAGTTGCACTGTAACTTGCCAGCCTTTGTACTGCTAACAAAGAAATAAACCTAAGATTTTTGACACTTGGTTGGTAGAGTCTGGATTTTCGCCAGTTCCTAACTGTGGTCTGTTCCTGCTGCATCCTGGAGCTGGATGATCATTATTCAGTTCACTCTTTTGCAGTGAAGAAAGAGCCTATCACTTTTTGTTCTCTGTGTGTTGCTTATACATCTTGCCTGGGAAATTATGCAGCTTCTCATCTGTAAGTTGTCTTCTAGAAGAAGGATGCTTTTGGAAAGAAGCTCTTTCCACTACAACAGATCTATTAAAACTGATTTCTCCATCTCAGGAAATTTCAGTGACTAAGGAATCTGAATTTTTCCCAAGAGCTATGGTGTTTTGATCAGCATCCTAAATTGCTAGAGAAAGTCTCTCTTCACTGAGCACTTTTTAGGATCTTTCATACTACCCTGCTGTAGGAATAAAATGAGGGGTAGAAGCTGGAATAGAGACTAGTCCTTCTAAGCGCTGTGTTAATAAGATGGGAGAAGACAGCAAATCTTAAATTTTGGGTTCAGTGAAACTTTCCTGTGTAAAGGTGAATAAAACTGAGAATTATTTGTGCTGATGATAACACTAAGGCTTAAAAATTAGGAAGCTATTTTTTTGTTTCCCCCTCACTATGTTTCAAAGCTTTTCCTGTCTAGGCAAATCCAAAGAGCAGATGCCCCAACTCTGTCAATAAAGAAAAAATAATTAATTGAATCCCGGTCTGTGTCCCCATGTGGAACAGGGAGAAGTGACCCATATTTATATCATTCATGTTTCTTACTTGTGGGATGCACTGTGTGTTCTGTAGCTACATCTTCCAATTTTAGTTCTCAGTTTTATCTTCTTTCAAAGCACAGCTGATGGTTTCACCTTTCACCTGCACGTACATCTTGTATGGTTTCTGTACCTTTCTTCCTGCCTTTTCCTTCACCATATCTCTGCCCTAAATGCTTCTATGAAATCTTAGAAGGAAGGTATAAACTGAGATTTTCCAAAAAAGCCTGGGGGAAAATTAGGGAACTTACAATTTTATTACAATTGCTGGTATGTGTTGGATTTTGGGGGCTTTTCGAAAGTTTACATTGACTCAATAGTTGAACTCCCAAATCTAACAGTTTAATTTGTTTTAACTGTAAGATTGGGGATTTTTTTTCTCCAACATTTTTTGTTTGGTTTTTTCTTTTGAGGAGGCAGAGGTGGAAGAAATGGTGTAGGAAGAACTGTTTCCTTAAGCATTTCCCAATTTTAATTAATAAAATAGGATCAGCTGATTTGTCACAATTTTTCAGTGTCTAAGAAAGAAGGGGATTGTGAAGGGGACCACCTTATGTTAGTTTGTAAGACAGGCAATTCTGTGTTTGTTTACAATAAGTAAGTGTACAGTAAAGGCTATGAAAGCACCAAGCTGCCAAATATCATGATTCCAGTGCATTTGACAAATTAGGACAGTGGAAAGACGGTGTCTTGGGACTCATCTGTGATGGTAAATACTGGCTCAGTTTGATTATCTCAGGAGACCTTTAAATATCACAGAACAGTTAGAGTTGGAAGGGAGCACTGGAGACAACCTAGTCCAGCCTCCCTGCTCAAGCAGGACATGCTGCTCTGCATGTCCTCACTCAGAATTGTGTCCAGACAGCTTTTGAGTATCTCCAGAGAAGGAGAATCCACAACCTCTCTGGGAAATGCAGTCTAAGATTGCTCACAAGACAGACAAAGTTTCATTTCTTTTGATAACTTTGAAGTAATTTGTTGATTTTTTTTTTAACTTTTCTTATACCAATTTATCCGCATGGTACTTAAAAATGGAGGATTTCTAAATTATCCTTGATAACCATATCCCTGTTAGTGCTCTAGGCAGCTTGATTTATATGAAATTAGCTCTGTTCTGATTCTGGGTTTACACTAAATGACTTCCAGGCATTCCTGCCAACCTTAAATTCTCTATGATTATGTTGGAACAACGGATGGTTACACGATTAAATTCAACTGATATTTCAAATTTCAAGTTCCAGGACTGCAAACATGACTGATTGCACGTGTGATTGCAGGTTAGGTAATTAGTTTGTTAAAATCTGTTTGGAATTCATGCTTCATATAGGTTTAGAAAAGACAATTTGACTGCTTTAAAAAGAAGGCAATTTTTTTCCAGTTGTTAATAACATCTGCTGCTGTTTTAAGTCTGAACTCTAAACTAAGTTTCTAAGATTTAGAATTTGTCACCTGGGTTGATTTCTTTTTCCCTATGGACTGTTAGGATGTAGGGAGTTCGTTAACTTCTTGTTCTGCTTTTTTCAACACTAATATGTATCCTTTAGAATCAATGTGCTTGACCAAATTTATTAACCATCATCCTTTCCTTTCATTAATTAGAATACTAATTATCCTATTTCCCCCCTGAATTTCCTGCCAGGAAATCTGTGAAGCAGTCTTGCATAATAGATTTAATTGAAATGTTTTGGTTAATAAGACAGATCTGAACATACTTTGTTCAACTTCTTGGTTCAGTTCTTTTCTGCGACTGCTTATTTTTTTAAACTTTCTCTTGAGATTCAGCTTCATCTGTGTAAATGAGATCACCCTATAGCAGCAAAGAGTGAAGTTTGGGTTTCCATCATTTATTTAGCTGGCTGGTTTTACAGCAATAAGTGGTATACAATGAGCATTCTTAACCTCATCCTCAATGAGGTAATAGGATTTTGGGACTGTCAACCCTCTGTCTCAACAAGTGTTCTGTCTGTAGACTAGAGCTGTGTCTATTGATTGGATTTTCCCTGACCTAATTAAACTATCTGCTACTTTCATACAAATTTGTTCAGCTTTTAATCAAACAGTTTAATTGTCTACAGTCAGCAGCTGAATTTGTCACTGAGGCAGTGGGGTACCTCAGGATGGAAAATGTCTTCTAGAGAGTTAAGTGCCATGCAGGGAGGACAAATGTGCATGCATCTGTGTATATGCTGTATATAAAGATGAATGTCATATGAGAAAAATATTTTGTGATGATTTTTGTGGCATCAGACAGTCTGACACTAATGTGTATAGAAATATTGGAGGCAAGTTAAGGTGGGAACTTTAATTCTGGTTTCTTTTGAGTTCTTGGTTTTTGCGAATTGTATGGGTAATTTAAACACAACTTGAGTATACAGTTCATTATCTTTTAACTAATAAATGCATATTCCATTGTCACTCCATTTTAAACCTCGGAACAAGAATTCCTGTTCTTGAGAACATTTTATGAACTTCCTGCAAATGTCTGTTCCTACAGGAGAGATGGGCTAGCAGTGGTATTAATATATTGACTATACTTGTCAATACAGTCAAACCTCTGTACAGTCAAACCTCTTGATACAGACACTTTTTTAGTTTTAACATGGGAAGCCAGGAGACTTTCAGATAGATAGATAGATCTGTGAATCTAAACAAAGCTGCAGGGACAGCACAAAATAAGTCTAGGGTGCTGATTTAACCACTGATTTACTGCAAATGAGGTCAAGATTTAGGGCTTCTATGGGATACTGCATGCATCTTATCTAACAGGACTGAATTTTAGGCAGTGAAAATTACAGGTCATTACTTCTTTACTTATTTGTAGGAGTAGCAAATATTTACTGAAATGAGATAAAGCTGAATTGGATATGTTATTTTATGAAAAGGGCTAAATCCTGGAATCCTGACAACTTAGAATCTAGCTAGTGGGCATCAGGTTTTTCATCCAAATTGAGAGTGTTTAAAATAGGTGTAATTCAGCTTTACTGGAGAGCATTTTGGCTAAAAATCACAAAAATACTCAATCACTTGATCTAGTGCAATGTGTTTTTTTCTTTCTTTCATTTCCAGTGAAAAATATCAGATGCTGAAGAGAAAATCAGAAAAGGAGGGGAAGATTGCACAAAAGCTCTGAACAAAACCAACACACCAAACTAAAACCCTGTGTATGCACTTCCAAATAATTATGCCTCTTTGTCTATCTTCTCTCTCCAAGCCAAAGTTAAGCAATCCCCTGAACTTTAAGATTTATTTTCCTCATTGGTATCCAAATTGTTTCTTTTGGGGTTGATGTTGGTGGGGAAGTGGTAGTTAGTGATAAACAGCTTTCAACTGGTAAGTGGCTGTAGTATCTTGCTGGTGCTTTTGCTTTTTGCCTTTCTTCCTTTCTGCAAGTTTGTTATGAATTGGGTGTTTTGTGCTCACGTGCATTGCTGAGCTCAGAGGCCCTTTCAGAGGCAAGTATTGCTGCCTCTGCCACTTGTTTTCTCTCTGGCAAGGCAGCAGAAGCCAGTGCTGTCAGCTGGTCCCCTTCTAGACGCTGCTGTCGCGCTGATGAGGCTTAAGTAGCTGAGACAGTGTTTTAAAATACAAAAATACACTATTTGGTATGAGGGCTATTTCTGCTCTCCATATCACTGCAGTCTTCTTACTACTCACCTATCTTTGTTCTTCTGTTGAAATTAGTATCCATTGTGCTGGCACAGACCTGGCTGGATTTGTGTGAGGAAACGCTTTCTTCTTTCTCCTCTTTCACGGATAAATTCTGCCAGTGTTGAAATATTTGGGATATAGTCTTCTGTTAGTTGTGGATGCTGGAAAGGCTTGTTCACAATGGATAGATGGCTGTTTGACCTTTGAAGTTAGGGAGAAACTCAGTAGGAGTGCAGTGGAACAGAATAAAGACAAATGTCATGAGGCAGAGCTCTGATAGGGACTGGAAGGAGTGGGAAAGACCATTTTAGGGTGGAAAGGCATTTCAAGGGAACTAGTAGATTCTCATCAGTACTCTTTTAATATCTTCTTCAGCACAGCTGAAAGATCCAATTGCTTCATAAGAAGCTTGCCTGCTTTCCTGTTGTACTCAGGCTCCAAGTTAAAACTCACTTGGACGATACCGTTTAAGAACTCATAGTCCTCCTCCCTACACTTTCTTGCAGAACAAGTGGAGAAGGCAATAAGGACTTACATATTGATGAACCAGAAAAAAAAATCAGTATACAAAGTCTTGGCAGACATTTCTTACCATAGTTGACATACGCTAACTGTGCAGCAGATGTATGACTAAAAGTAATTTGTGGTTGTGAACATGATACTCAGTTTCTCTGGTCAGGATGATAAATTTCAGTTGTGTATACACAGTATCAACTAAACCATGCTCTGTTGTCAATGAAAGAGTCCATATGAAGATTTTTAAGGAAACTGATGCTCAAAAATACTGGAAGAAAATATATCTACCTGTTTATCTGGCCCACAGAAGCAGAATATGAAACTTAATTTCTTCAAAAATAAATAAAAATTTAACACTTAATGCCATCATGTCTAGTGACAGAGACATATTATGTAAGGTTGTGTCTTTAGACCCATCTTAATCATTAGGGAGCCTTTCCTTCAGTTCCTTTGCAGTTTGCCTGTAATTAATTGCATGTAATGAATAAAAATGAGAAATTAATAAAATTATTAAAATAAATAGGAATATTCTAGAGTCACTGAAACCTGGCAACTCCATATTTATCAATCCAGCTAACTCACACTTCAGAATAACTAGGCTAAGCATGCAGCTCTTCTGAAACATCATCTCCACCTTGTCCCCGAAGCAGAACAGCTCCTGCAGGAAATAATAAGTCCTCCACAACTACTTCCCATACATATGGTAAAGACTATAATTCATCAGTCAGAACATTATTTCTAAAACATTCACAAGGCATTGCTGGCTTTTTACCTTTTGGAAAAAGAACCAAACCAGTGCTATAAAGTTGAATTGAATTAGTAACTCTTAGAAACACAGTTAACTGTCATTATAGAGCCATTGTCTTGTTGTGCTGCAGATCAGGCAATGTCTGGTGTTTTCAGACATGCTTTGACATTTGCTCCCTGGTGAATTTGATCTGACTCTAGCAGATATAGGAGATTCATCACGTTTTGTGGATTTTTTTCTTCTCTGGGTTATTCTGGAGGAATAACTAGCTGTGTTTAAATACCTTGAATAATGTTTTTGCTTTTAGTCTTGAGTTTGGATTTCAGCGTAATTAACTCTGAATTTGAGCTATTTCTAAGGCACAGTTCTGGAGGGTGACTGCAGTCTGTAAACTAAAAACTTTGTTCTGGCACATATAATTTCAACGTACTGGGACTCTTTCTAGTTTCAAAAATCTCATTGAACTACTTTGCACAGAGAAGCACAGTATCAGAATTCATTTTCTGGTACAGGCAGGAAAGATGAGATTGCAGAATCAATGTATGCACTTTCAAGGACCTTGGCACAGGTCCTTGAAAGACAGAAGATCCTTCTTCTGTCTGTGATGCCTTGAATGTGACTTCCACATTTTCTGCTATTAGCAGCATGGTCTGGAGATGAGGGAACCTTTAAAGAATGCAGAGATGTTTGCAAGGTAAGCTACCCAGAGATATGTGCAGTATCTCTCTCAGAGAACTAAGTACTTAAGGGTGCTGCTATTTTTTTTTCTATTAGGCAAGTGTTCCTGTTTTTACCAATGCAGAAGACACATCAAGCTATTGCCTTATGTATCTTCCTCTTTCCTAACAGATATCTTCCAGTATTATTCATTTTTTATATGAGTAAATTTGCTATTGATATGTACAGAAATAATGAAAAATGGTCTCAAATGCAATTTCCTGGCAGCTTTTGAAGAGGTGGGGTCAGTGGAATAGAAGAAATGGAGATTCTTCTGAGAGATGGACAGCAAAAGGTTAAGATGCAGAAGTTGTGAATTGCAACAAAGGAAACTCCAGCTGGATATCAGGAAATTCTGTACTGATCGTGAATGTGCTTAAGCACTGGAAGAAGTTGCTCTGAGATTTTGCAGAATTTGTATTACTGCAGGTGGGCAGGCCTGCACTGGCCAAGGCCCTGAGCACTGTAGTAGCTGCAATACAGCAACTTTGCTGACTAGACTTCGAATAGGAGTTTGGACTGTATGTTCTCTACGTATCCCAGCCATCCTTGGGAAAAATACACATTTTTCTTTGATTTTTGTGCATGAGAAGTACACAAATGATGTGTACTTGCATAGCATGCTTGATTCTTCCAAGAAATTTTGGATTGATTTATTTGGACATACGTGTACCAGCTGTATGGTGTATTCACTCATGGACAGGAAAACAGATATATCTCAAAAGCATGGGACACACTGAGCTTTAGTGACACTGCCCAAAAATAGGAAACTATTAGGAAAATTGTAGAAAGAACTATGCTTAGGGAAGGTTGGGGAAACTTACTTTGTGACATGGTTTAGAGCTGTGAGCTGACTGTCGCAATGTCACATGCCAGTGTGCTGGAATATACGGGCTCTTGGCACAGCTGGAGTTGTAAACGTGCTGCTAGTACTGTAAATGATGTTGGAAATAACCCTGTACTGTGAGAGCTACTCATCTCATGGTGGCAGAGTTGATTTTTGGTAATGTCAGATTACCCTCCCACGTTAATCCCTGCCTGTTTCCTTGTGTATTAATCCATTAAATGCACTGGGTGCAATTTAACCTAATTACTGTATATTTTCATTGAAATATACTGTATTTGCTTCATGTGAAATAATTGTAACCGTATGGGAAACTACATGGGTTTTGGGCATTCTTTTAGAAAATATTCTGAAAGAATAAAGAGTGAAAGCTATGCCTCTGGAAGAGCTGAGATACATCATGAGTTGGTTTATTTGTGATCTTTAATAAGCCCTTGAAGGCTTAAATTTTTGCTTAATAGCTTAGTGTTTTGGAGGCAAAAACAGTGTTTAGTTTAACAGCAGTTTCAGCTGTTGATAGTCAACTATGCAATTCCGGTATGTCTATGCTTGCTTGTTTTCATAATATCTCTGCTCTTTTAACTAGAGAGAAAACAGTCAACATTGTTATTTCATTCTTCCCCCTCCTACTCCCCTTTGTCAAGGGGAAAAGTACTCCTTGTAAGGGTGGCAAAATAGGAAGATTTGTAGAAGATTAGGACAATAAAATGTGTATGGAATCCTCTTTTCGCTCTTTTAATTGAATGTTTGGACTTTAGGAATAAAGAGGGATGATGGTTGTATGATGGGTACTTTCTTACTTATCTTCCTATACTACTTGGACACCTAATTTTTATATGTTAGGAAAATAGCAACTTGAGGGAGTGGAAGAACTCTTGGAACCTTAACTTGTGAAATGTTAATCAAAATACTTGTCAGTGTAAAAGAAAAGGTAAATTGAGAAAAGGTCACTGGTTTTTCTGTACTTCACAATGTGGGAATCGATTTCAAGAGGACAAAATGAAAGTGTTCCCAGTAGATTTTTAATGTGCATTCAGTAATAAATAATAGGAAACCTCATCTCCGCTCACTTATCTGCAGCCCATCTTACTCTGAGGTCCACTCGCTGGTTGCTGTTTTATTCAGGGTTTTTTCTTCCAGCTCTTTGCTCCCTCTTTTCTTCTTTATTGCACACCTTTATTAAAGTCTGGCACAGGGCATTGCCTCTTGGTGCTTGTGTCACACTGAGCTTTGTCCTTTAATTGCAGCTGGCCAGTTCCAATCCCAGAAACCCTGGTGAATCTGATACTTGAGACTTGGGCTGTTCACTCGTGGCTAACTAATTTCATTTGTGTATGTCTCTTTTCCTGTCTATTTCTTAACATTATAACATAAATTGTTCTAGTGCAAGTAGAAACTGAGCATAATATCTGATAAAGGAGTTATATGATCTTGTGTTAGGATGTCAGTAATGCAGGGATTTCATGAAGTGTAAAAACTGTTTGACAGACTCCATCCTCTCATTCATATCCTCAGACCAAGTTTTAAAACCAGTTGTTCCTTTAAGGTTGTTTACTGTGTACATAAAATCCAAACAGTTTATTATACAAGTAGTTACCAAACTCTATTTATGATATTCATTTTCTAGACTCTGTTCCCTTGAATTCTATTTTCTGAATAAAAGAAAATTCTGAATTCTGTTTTCTAAATAAATGTTTGTTGAATTCTGATAATGTTTCTCACAAGTAGATTCCCTGTAACTGTGTGGTACGTTTCCTTGTCTATTTTTTTTAGCTAGCTCCTAATCAGAATTGTAAGACTTCTACAATATTTTTTAATCTTGATCTGACTGGGTTTTTTTAACACTGCACTGAGTTTAACAAATGCATGTATCCCAAAATACTGTGTCAATCCAGTTCCCTTTCAAACCCTAATGAACAGTCTGTGACAAATTAATTAGGGATATTTATAACAATTCCAGACTTAGTGATATACTTATCTGAAAAAAGTTATTAGATGCTATGTTGTCCTCTGAACATAGAAATGATCTTGTTTGGGTTAAAATTTGGAGGTGGTAAAAATGGAATTTATCTATTCCTGTGTCCTGCAATTCCAGAAAGAGCTTTGGCACTGGTTTAAGTAATTTAATCTCTAGCAAACATTTGAAGAGAGGAAAGGAACATGATCACTTTTTGCCTGGTTTCCTGGGTTGAGCTGGGGGTCAGCAAAATAATGTTACGATACCATGATTTCCACTTCTGGTTACTTTATCAAGTCAAAGGACCATTTTTTCTTCTATTGGAATGCTAGTGACAAATACTAAACTTGGCTCAAACGTGGCTCCCTCACTTAGATCTCTGGCCATCTGTCCCTGTTCCACCCAGGCTGCATCTGATGCTGCTGCCTTTTCCTTCTGATCTCTTGTGTTTTATCAAACCTGATTCCACAATGTGCCCTGGAAATTATTGCGGTCTAAATCAATGGTATAAAACTGCCAAGTTTTCTGCCACTCTTCTCTTTCCAGATGCGTTCCCACAGTGTATGTTGGAGCCCAGGGCACAGGGAATATTTCTCTGCCTGCTCCGAGGGGTCCTGACCCCCAGGAAAGCACTGCTTTTAACCTTCGCCCATGGAGAAAGCTTCCAAGACTTTGGGATGGATTGGAGTCTACAAGTGTGTGAAATAGATAATAGAGAATAGTGTAGTTTGTCACAGGGTGAGAAATTTAGGTTTTGGGGTTTTTTGGTATAGGGGTAAATAGGAGGCAAGATGGAGGTTCTTGGATGTTGTCCGAGCTTCTTCTTCTTCTTCTTCATCTACTCCATTTTCTGCAGTGTTGGTGGCACAGGGTGATTGGCTGGGGAAAGCCACAGCGCAGAGGTTATGTGGACAGACAAGGGATGAGTTATTGGTGGAAAGGTAGAAATAAAATATGTTTTAAGAGTTAATTGGATAAAACAGCTTTAAAAGACCTTGAAACTGTACATCTTGTGACCATTTTTGCTGTACTTTCCTGAGTGCTAAGTCTGGTATAGATGGCCTGCTGAAGTTTTGATAACAATAAACAACAAGCTGAAGACCGAAATAGTCCCGTGCGTCTCTCAGTCCTGGCACAGAACTGTTAAAAAGAGGTTTTCCCTTATCAGGGAAGCTGTGGAGGCCCCCACAAGTGTACTGCACTTTTATTTCCTAGCAGGGAAGCATGGAATCTTGATTGAAGAAAGGAATAGTGAGGTTTCACTGGCATGGGCTGTTTTGGCAAAAACCTGTGAACCTTACCATGAGTATAAAAAGGAATGTCTTTATAAAAAATTGATCATAGGTAAATCTTCAGATTCACATGTTTTTATAATGGAACAACTTTTGTTTGAAGTAACTTCTTGCCTAATGTGATTATTTGGATTGATTTATTGGAGAATGTCTTGAAGCCTTTGTTCCCCATTATTTGACTTATGGAGGCCGTAAAAAAAGAGGAGAGAAATAATACGTGTGCTGTATGCTGTGCAGAGTAATAGTGAAGATCTTACAGGTAACATTACCATTGGATTTTCTTTGTTATTTTGCAAATTAAAAAAACTCCAAAACTCTCCTGTAGAATGAGTTTTAGTAACAACCTTTATTTACCGTTGAGTTGAAAATACATGTATGGAGTAAACAAATCTGTAGTATTATACTGTACAGCCTCATTGTTTGTTGTGATTCAGTTGGTTTATTCATTGAAGAGGGAGCAAGTTATCAATGCATCAGGCATGGTACAGAGTCACGTCTCAGCTGGCAGACACTCAGCTTTTGTTTTCAGTATTTGGTCCTGATTAGTATTCAGAGCATGGGGGAGAATGTGATGCAAGGGAATTGGTTTGCAGTTTTACTGACTGACTCAGCCATTTAACTCTGCTCCCTCAAGGCATCAAAGACTACAATAAAAGAAATACATTTTGCCAGTAACTTCCTCTGGAAATAAGTGCAGCTTAATAACTTTTTTAATTAGTACTAACATTATTGCAGAGTGGAAAACTCCTTTAATTAACCTTGTCTTCTTTTTTTTCCTCTTTTTATCTTTTCCTGTAAGACTGTATTACTGATACTGAAATCTTATGTTAATCTAACCTCTGATTTATAATTGGAGATGAGATTTTTTTTTCTTTCAATTGAAATTTCAATTGGAAGGTGGTTTCTTCCAGTACTATTTCTTGTGGAAAGCAGAATTTTCTATGATTCTATTCTTCCTTATTTTTAAGCAGGATATGTGATAAGGTTAAGGCCAGACTTCTCCAGACTTTTATGCTTTATTTTCACAGAATTAAATTTATCTCAGTGCTGTATTGTGCATTGCAGTGTGTCTGATGGTTCCTGATGCTTGCATTGAAGGGCTGATGAGAAATGAGGTACTGGGATACAACTCTAAAGGACATAAAGTCTTTAGTTAAACACTGTATTGAACACTTAATAGAAAAAAAAGTCTAATATAAGAATATTAGGAACCTAAACCCCAAAATTTCTCCATTAATTGATTTAGAAAAATGCATCTGTGTAAAACTGGTGATATGACTGAATTATAGCTTAACTCTCTACCTTCTTTTCATGGCAAAGAAAGGAGCAGATATTTGCAGTGGTGAATAATTATGTCTTTGGAAGACAGTGATACTGGGCTTAGGTAGAAATTGAGAAAATAGCTCAAGCATAAGCAGCTTGTGTTGAATGTACGAAAATTTGGATCACAGAGATTATGTAGGGAGAAGCAAAAATTCTGCCTGGAAGGAGGCCTGAGCTGAAGATTATTTCCATTTCTAGTCCTGATTGAGAGTTGCAGTGTCACTCCGTCAGCAGTGAGAGAAGGGAGGAAAGGAGTCAAACATGGGCAGCACTGTGAATGTCTGAGGAGGGGTACTGGACCCAAGCTGACACCTGGGCACCACGGGAGAGGTGCCAGAATGACGCCAGTCCCTTTTTCCAAGTTGAACCTGAGATGAGGGGAGAAGCAAAGAGACCTGTGGGTGGTCTGCTTAGGTAAGCCTGTTGAATGAGATCCACTTATGCGTGTGAGCTGCTCTGAATACAAAGGTGAAATCTTTAGGATTCTCTCTGAAGCATCTGTGAGGGAAGAAGACACATAAAAAGAAAATTTATTAAACCTGAAGGACTGTAAAATTTTGAAAACCATAGAGAAATGGGGAAGACAAAGATACAGCATGGTTTGTATTTGAAAGTAAATTATTGGAAATCTTGATGAAAGCTATTCTGATAACATCAGGGAATAGCTTATACAATTTATGCAGTGTGGATGTGGAGAACTACATGGAGATGTCATGAATTATGTTGTTTCTGCTTCTATTTGAGTAATGTGTGTTTAAAGTACATTTTTATTCATGGGGGTGAGGGTTGGTTGTTTTTAAGGGTTGTTCTGCCTTTCTGTTGGAGCATACCTAGCAGGAGGAGAGGGAACATGGGAAGCAAGCAGCATGTTAGAAGCTCTGTGATCACTGAAGGTGGAGGCAGAAGTAAGGAAGGAGGGCAGAGAAGATGTGAAGACGTGGGGCTATTGCTAAGAAAGGGATGATTTTGGGGGTGATAAATAGAAATGAAAGGGTCATCAGGGAGCAGTAGGGGCAGATTGACCCCTAAGGGGACCACACTGGGATGCTGATGGGGGCCAGAGTCATGATCATGTCTGAAGACACTGGTCAAGGTCAGCCTCTATCCAGTGGTCCTCTGGGAAGGCCGTGGTGATGAGGCAGGTTGGAGACCAAGCCAGGGAAACATGTCAGTGGGTGATATTCAGGCTGAGGATCAGGGAGGCGGGAGATGAGGTGCTGATGCATGCCTTGCAGCCACCACAGGGGCCAGAGAAAAGCAACTCCCAAGGTAAGAGGCAGGACCTGTCTGCTGACCTTCACCACAACTCTGCAGTGAAGGGGCTGATCTCTAACTCAGCCAGCACATTATACAGCAGAGAGAATAAACACAGTTATTTTTCTCAGAAATGTTAAAATACTGATACTGTCCATTATTCAAGTTCTCTCTTGTGCAAACACATATGTGCTGCAGACCAAATTAAAGCTCATCAGTTATGAAAATTGTAGTGGCCTGAATTGTGCATATCAGGTTGCAGAAAGACTTGGTGAGAACCAAGGAGCATTTTCAGAAAGGAAGACTGAAATAACACTAGGAATGAAATTTGTAGGTTATAATTAGTAGGTGGTGTGATAGCAAATACTGCGAGTTCATTTCAAATGGTTAAGAAGAGGAAGCTATTTAATTAAGTAGAAAAGGAAAATTAATCCAGAATCTTGATTATGAAAGAAAAAAGGCAGCAAATGGTTTCTTTTTAAGGTATGAAACTGCTTCCTCCCTCCAGGAAAACCCCACAGGAACAAGGATGAGATGGGAAAAATGTGCTGATAAACAGAAATAAATTCTAAAATGTTTGGATTATATGAATACATACCATGCAGAGGAAATCACTTATCATAACAAAAGGCAGCACTAGAAATAGGGTTAAAAGGCATCAAAAAAGGAGGAGGTTCTGAATCACTATCAGGAAAAGCCTGAGACAATAAAATCTGTTAGCTACTGTTATAAGTTCCTATTTAACCACTGAGGTTCCTGTTGCTTGAAATCTCTGAAACAGAAGGGCTTTGTGATATTCAGGGTGGGAGGGTGTTTGAGTATTTCTCCTTTTAAGGGAATTTTAATAAGGTGTCTTCTTGAGACTCTTAATTGCATAAAGATTACCCGGCAAAATATAGCCTTGGATAGCATTATTGTACCAGTCTCTTGTGTGAAGTCTGACAGATTTATTTTGAGTGTGAAAACTGTACATTTAGATTTATGTACTGTGTTGTCTTTCTACACTTAAATGTTATAGCATACAGTTCTGAGACAAGCTCATTTTACCAGAGAGGTGAGTAATTTTGCAGGAATTAATGAATTTGCCCATTATTAAATCCGCTGTGGAAAAAAGATATTTACAGATGTTTGAGTGCTGCTTTAAACTTTTCATAGACTAAAATAACACTTTGATGAAAGGGAACAATGTAGTCATGTATGATATATGTACATACAACCAAAATGAAATGGTTTGTGGAATGCTCCATCTTGTGTTTCAAACACATGGTTCAGCATGACTAAATATGTAATTTGGATAGTATGTCTATGTAATTGGGTATGGAAAGGATGTCTAGTGTACCTAGACATCTGAGAAAACATTTGATTGTAATGCTCAAGGATTGTATGTTATCTCTGCATCCCTTTTGGAAAGCTTTGGTTTTTTTCAGCTTGATAATTCAAAACTAATCTTAGCTTGAGAATTCAAAACTAAGTGGAGTATTGCTTAAAGCTGCAATCAGATGTCATTAAAAGATCTGTATTGCTCTCCCCAGTAGTTTTAGATGCATAAATTAAGCCTTGAGAACTTCCTGCAAACTGACCGGAGGGACTTTGATGATCTAGTCTGACATCCTAATTGTGTGCATGTAAATAAATCCTGTTGTTCCTTTTTTCAAATCCTTTCTCTCTGCTAGAATATTTGGTTCAGGGAGGTGTTCCTTTATACTTAAGTCTTCGAATGGTGGAGAGTCTCCTGCATATCTTGATGGGCAAGCCAGGTGGTGTATTAAGAATTTCCATTTGAGTGTATTAGATTGACTGCCAGTGTTGAATAATCCTGTAGCAATCACGGCTCTTTGATTTAAGAAGAACAAGATTTGTGGGGAAAAATAAATGCCTTCTGTTAGATTGGTCTTTATGACTGGGAGAGGTGGGGAAACGAAAGGGAGATTTTGGTATGTGAGATATTAACATCTGTGACAAAAGCAAAAAGTTTCAGAGTTACTTATGTTAGAGAATAGGTGGTTGTTTGTGGAAGGTGTACATAGTATTGGCAGGGGACATGATAAAACTTTTACTTATTTATTGGACATTTCTCTGGTAGAATCTTATAATGCAACGCAAAACTAAACTTTCATGGGTTTGTGAGTACTGCAATCCTCTAGGTTAATGAAAAGTAGTTTCCAGAGAAAATTGTGGGAGATGGGGCTGAGAAGTCAGAAAGGGAGGAGCACTTTCATGGGAAGTGCTCTCTTTGCAGTGCAGGAACTGCTGAGTGCAGATTGGTTGCTGTGTGCAGTTGCTTAGTTTCATCCCAGTAGTTTTCATGAGATTATCTGCTGTGCTGGTTCTAATTCATATTGCATGCTGAGAATAAATGTATTCAGGGACTTGGATGTGTCTCTCATGGAGGATGTTTATTGTGATGGCTATGCAGATGCTTGTATTTATTGTTCAGATAGTCTCTAGATTTTGTTTGCTATAAATGTATTCCTGAGGCTCCTAGAAAAGCAGATGAGAATGTTTGAAGGGTATAGCTTCACTGGCCCCACGTTGGGCTTCTCCCTGGGGGCTCCCCTGACGAGGGAAGCCCTCCTGGAGCAGTTCTGTGTCAGGAACGAGAGACTCATTGGACTTTTTTGGTCTTCAGCTTCTTGTTTTATTGTTATCTTATCAAAACTTCAGCATGCCGTCTGCACCAGACTCTGCGTGCGGGAAAAACAGCACAAAAATGGCCCCGGATGTAGAGTTTCAAGGTCTTTTAAGGCTGAACTAAGACTAAACTACCCAATTAAGAAATGACACCTAGATTATTTTCCCTTTTAACCCAATAACTGATCCCTCAAGACCTGCAATGCGGACTTTTCTGTCCAATTGCAAGATACCACCCAAACCCATGAAGAAGAAGGAAGAAGAAGGCAAAGAAGAACAACCCGCTTCCACCCTAAAACCTCCATCTTGCCTCATATCCATTACTATATTCTAAAAACCTAAACTCTTAAGTTTTCCACCCTGTGATATTACACACTTCTAACCAACTACACACCTGTAATCCCAGTGCTATTAATCAATTTTGGAAGTCTTCTCCACAGCCTCAGGTCAAATGCAGTGCTTTCTTGCAAGTCTGTGCCTTTCAGCACAGAAAGTTTAAAATTCTCAGCATCCAGGATTCCAACAGTAGACTCAGTCTTGTGAGGCTGGGAAAGGATTTCAAAGTAGAAATTTTTCCCACTGCAGGTTTCCAAGGTAGAAGAGTATATTACAAACAGAAGTGTACAAGATGTGATGATACCTGGATAGCTCCTTCAGAGTTGAAATCCTCTTTCATGAGCAGAGGTGTCTTTGCCTGACAAAACTGAAGGTCATTTGGGTTAGCACAATATTTACTTTTTCTGTGTGGTCTCTAATATTAAGGGTCTTTGAGCATCCTAGTTCTACCATACCATAGTTAAATTGGGTTGTGTATTGACATGTGTAAAGTATATATGTCCATGTGATGTGATTACTTAACTGTTAATGACCTTACAGGCCAGACTTTACCTCTGTTTCTTTAATTTCTTCTGTTTGTTAATTGATCAGAAAACCAGTCCATCTAGCCAACCAGTGGTCTAGTGGAAGGTTTGCTTCCCACAGTGCAGGTGTTGGGACTGAGTGATCCTGAAGGTCTCTTCCAGACCCGAGTTCTATGAAAAGCACTGGTAGCTGAGGTTCCCACTATGGCCACATATCACTGTGTATTCCTACTAGGCATGATTTTCATGGTCACTGCATGAGTCATCATCAATTTTCTTGGCTGGAAGCTTTGTTTGCACAGCTTTCAGGCATGACTGTTCTCCTTGTAACTCTGGCAATTTCAAGGAAGTAAGGGTGCAGTGCCCCTGTGTACTCTGCATGGGACATGGCCTCAAGGAGTGCTGTCACAAGGGACAGCAGAACATAGCTGCCCTAGCTGTAGAGTTTTGGCTGCCACTCCAGACTAAGAGGAGATCGGTGAAGCACAGCACAGAGGAATCAAATACAGTATTATAAATCTAACTGATGATTGTCAGCTAAATTCTACAGCAAATCTCAGGTAGTAGGAGTAGGTAAAAAGAAAATTATTGCAACTGTACTGACAACCTCATCTCAGTGGAGATAGCTTTTATTGGGGTGTGTTATTTACTGCCTTTAGGAAAAACACATAGCAGATTCTTTTCTAGCATGGAAAAGTCTATAGAAGTTTGACTTTTTTTTTCAACAAGAAAGAAGCCTATCATTGCTATGAGTATGTTCTAAGCAGTTAAATTATCCTGTATTTATTTATATATTTTCACTCTTCTGCCAAAAAATTAGGAAAGTCTGATTTTTATTTCTTATTTCCCCCCACAAAATACTTATTCCTCTTCATTATCAAAATACCTATTTTTCTTCTCTCAGGCGCCAATCTGACCTTGCTGGAATCTGTCTCCAGTTCTATATTTTGGTGGTCAGTGAGATACACTTGAATGCCTTCACATAAATCAGGCTTTGCTTTGCTCACTGCCTGGGATTTTTGTGCCATCACCTCTACTCCCTGAAGAAAACCAACCCCCAAATCCTCTGGTCCTTCTGAGATATTTTACAATTCTGCCAAAGAATCTTGAATATCCTCCTCTGGACAATGAAAGTATTTAAAATTTCAGACTTAATGATGCATAAAATATTTATAACTTAAACACCCTGTAAGTGGAATTGACTGACCATTATGGTAACGGTAATGTTTCCAGTTTTTAAACAAGCCAGTGAAAGGTAAATGTGATGTTGTGCTTGTTACATTATAAAGAATGATAAATGTGTTTGGTAAATGAATTGGCTGATTTTGGTAATCTATTATTTGATGCTACAAGGCACTGAACTGTTACACTAGGATCATGTACTCAGTGTAGTGTGCATGGAGTGACAGCAAACAGAATCCTTACAGACACTGTTTTACTTGGAATAACTTCAACTTTAAGAAAATCAAAGAACAGCCTAGGTTGCTAAGTGACAACAAAATATTTATCCTTTTTTTAGAAAATCAAACCGGTTTATGCAATGAGTAGTAGAGGACAGCATATATTGTTTGCCACCCACATGCTGTATAGGGCCATTATTGCACATAATTAAGACCTGCATAATTCAGCACAGTAACCACAGCTATCACCTCTGTCTTAGTACTGATATTTTCTAATACTGTTTATTTAGTCTTCTTCTTCAGAAGAAAATAATCCATTATAAATGAATACTCTCTATCTCTGCTGTGAAATACAAGTATTATCCTTTTGTAGGCAGATGCTGGAAGAGGAGGCAAGATGGGAGAGAGGGAGAGGAAACAGAGCAAGAATCACTGTTTATAACTGGCTATTTGCTTTGCAGGCTTATTCTCATCACCAGTGTGAGATGAAGCACACTAAAAGGCAATGATGTGGCACAAGTGTTACATTTTTCTGGAAAGAGAGGATAATGATGGGTTCAGCCTAAGGCTCCATGCCTTGTTCTTGGCTCTCACAGAGGAGCTGTGTGTGGCTTTCCATCTGACCCTGTGGATAAAGCCCTCCCCACCACCACGGAGGGTGGTGGGAAGCTCTAATTACAGCAGAGTGGTGAAGGCTGGGGTGACTCTTGAGTCTCACTCAACAACAGAGTGAGAGTTTTTTCCAGTGTTGTTAGACGCAATCCTGCTATTCGAATGCTAAGGCTGATTTGGGAGGAGGAGAGCTGCTGTGATGGGCTGACTATCAGTATTGCCTTCCAGCTGCATCAGGACACCCTGCAGAGGAGACACAGGGATGGAGTCACTGAGCTCAACATCCTTGAGCATGCTACTGTGGCAATGGGATGAGTTAGTCCTTGACAGAATTTCATCTTATTTTTTTGGTTTTTTGGTTTTTCCCTTGACAAAGAGGTTGTCAGGACAAGAAACAAAGTTATGTTCAAAGATGCGTGGAAAGTTGACTGGAAAAAGATTTATTTGTATCTTCAATTCTCTTAATTCACCAGATGAAAATTTATCTCCTGACTGAATTGGAAGAGAGGGACAGCTGTTTGAGGGAACCCTCATCAGCATCTTTTTCCACTCTGCTCTCAAAAATTATGGCTTTGAGTAAAGTTTTTCAAAACCAACTACTGCCATCAAACACATTATACAAAATGGCATAATTTTGAAATAAAAATGCTTCTTATTTCTTGGAAACGTTAGGGGACTTAGGTTTGGTGCTACAGACAATACACATTGCAGCATTGAGGGTTCAGGAAGGGGCTCTTTGGCTGGCTCCTCCCTACCCCGTGTTTCTGCAGTCTGTTTAAGAAATATTTTATCTTGCTCTGTCTATAGCTGCAGTCATCACCTCCTGCTATTTCCCTAAAATACCCATATGGTCTGAAAAGGGTAGTTGCACACTACAGTGTGGGAGGGAGCAGAGAACAAACAGTGCTGTTGCTTGTGTTAAGGTCAGGGTTGGGGATGCTCGCAGCGATCCTGTCTCGGAGCGAGCAGACCTGCAGCCCGCGGTGTTCGGGGTCCGCCGCAAGGTGGCAATGGCTCAGAGTGTCACCGCTCCGGCGACAGCGCCCGGCTCGCTGCTCCGCGGGGAGAGCGGGGGTGCTGCCAGCCTCGGTGGGGCCCACGCCCCGGCCACGTGTTAAACTTGTTCATTTTTAAAGTTTTCTCGGGGCAGTGGTCCCGTGAGTTATGTCTTTGCCAGCTGCTGTTGGCTGCATGTGATCAGGGCAGTAGTGAGTGCTCTGTGTACTTAGGCAGTGAGAAGCAGATGAGGATGGTCTTAATGAAGCCTCAAGTGCAGTGAAGCTACAGTTTGGGTTTTTTTTCCTTCTGTCTTTCAAAGAGAAATAAGCAGTATTACTCTTAAAAATCCGTACATGCTTCATTTTTCCTTCGTTGGAGTTTATTATTTAAGGAAGCAAAACTTGTGACATTGGAATAACTCCCTAAACTTCGACGTCTATTTGAAATGTGACTTCTTAAAAAAATAGGAATTCAAACTCTGTGTAAAAACTATTTATTGAAATTGTTTAAAGTTATAAGTGCAGCTAAACCAGAAGTGTCTATAGGTTTTCATACCCAACTTTCACTTTAGAAGGGAAAAAGGAAATCTTTAAATTAATGCTCAAAGAGGAATATATCTGGATATATGACTTCTTTGAAATGTTAAATGCAAGGTGAGAAAGTTTTTAAGTGGTTAAGTGCTTGAGGCTCTTTCATGCTTTTATATTACTCTGGTTAAATTGCTACTGCAACTTGAAAAAGTTATTCTTAATTTAATTAAATAGCTCTTTGAGAAGTTCACTCTGTCTTAAATATTTTCATTGTTTGATAGCTTACTAAGGTTAGCAAGTGTAAAGTGGAAAAAAAAGTTACCTTTTTTGAAAGACACAGGTATGGAAGGGAAGAAAAGTTTGTATCTGTTGTGTGTCTGCAATAAAGAAAAACAAATCTGAGGGCAGTTAATCTTGTTTTCCCTTAAATTTGTCTTTACTTATCTTCAGTCATTTTGCAGAATGCAATCAGATCTGATACTCTGGAATTTAGTTACAGTATACATTGTATACTGGAAATTAGTTACAGTATGCATTCTCCCATGAAGCAGCAGTAGTTGCTTATGAAGTATCACACAGATTTATGGCAACAGATTGTATACCACTGAGAATGCGAAACCGAAGCAACAATACAAAACTGAAGCAGGTTAATGGAAAGCAGCAGAGTCAATGAGGCTTTGCTGTATACTTTTGGTGGTATTCCGAGTTTAGCTTACATTTGGAGGTACATATAGTAATGTACTTTTTTTTTAATTTTAGATTTCCTGTTTGTGGTTCTTCCTACTAAAATTAAAATGTGGAAACAGAGGCACTGACAGTGAAGATGAGAGTGGACTGAAAGCGGAGGTCTGATGTGTACGGATCTTGCACAGGGCAGAGGAAAGGGCATGTGCCATTGAAAGGAAGTGCTGCTGCAAAGGATTTGAGCTCCATTATGGGAGCTTCTAACAGAGGGAATCTGATGGGGATTACAGCCCTTAAGTTTAGGCATTTCTCTCAGGATTCTGGTTATACATGATGTCTTCTCTTTTTCCATGTTGACCAACTTCAAAGGTAGCTCAGACTTTGACAGGTTGAGCTACTTGGCAGTATCTGAGAGCTAATGTCCTGTACAAACACCTGTTTCTCTGCTTTTGCTACTACAGCATTCCAATGCAATTAGTCTTTCTTTTCTCCACATTTCCGAGCTATTACTTTTACTGTTAGCTTTGTTTCATTTTTAAGTGCTTCAAATTGAAGAGTGTTAATGAATTCATTAAAAATGACCAACATAAAAAAAGAGATGAGAGAGAATTCACTGTACACTCAATATTCTGACAAGTAAAAAAACCTAGAGGAGCTGTATGCTGCAGTAGACTACTGTAAATTATTCTGTATCTTGACAGTTAACTGCATTTCTATATATGACAGTACTTGGGACATGTTAAATAGACTTCAGATCATCCTTAGTGCAAGTTGTAGCTTTTCATATTTTCCATTGGAAATACTATTATTTTTTAGCTTTGCAGGAGAACTTTATTCTGTACATCCAAATTTTGCACGGAAATAAAAGTAATTTAAGAAATATACAGTAATCCTAAAATGCCACTCAACCCTTAGAAATTCTTAGTACCTAAAGCAGTGATTATGGAAACCATATATTAAATATTTCAAAGGCATTTCAGTTTGCTGAACTATGATGGTTAGAAATGAGAAAGTCAGAATTAAATTTATATTTCATTGCCTTATTCATAATGTTTTTGTTTGTTATGGGGGTAATAGAGAAGCAAATCACCTAAAGAATGAACTCTGCAAGCATGAAAACACATTTTCATAATTGCCTTGGCAGGAAGCCTGCATGCTCTCGTAGCAGAGCTGTGAATATTCCATGGGATGAAGGAGCTGCTTGCTCTGTAGAGGGGCACCGTCCATGTGAGTGCTCGTCTCTTTTCTAAGTCCCCCAAAAGAACATGTGTATGCTGGAAAAAAACTCCTCAAACCATCCATAATGATTTGCATTTTCTGGTATCTCAACTTGTCCAAAATACTTAGAAAATGAGAGAAGAATAAGAGGAATCCAATCAGGGGAATGAGGTTTGATTTCTGTTAGAAACAGCTATCAAGTGTTGTGAAGATTCTGTGCAAGGAGTGGATTTTTGGCAGGCAGGTGGATAGGTGCCATTTCTGGTGGATGTGCAGACACAATATGGATAATTCTCCCATTGATTTTTAATTAGCAGTGGTACAGGATGGGGTGTCAGGTGTCAGGCTGCTGCTCTCAGGAGTTCGTCCAAGAAATTTGTCCAAGTCACAGCAACCTCTGTTGAAGTTTGCTTGCCTCTACAGGAAGCCTTTTTTTCCATAGGGATCTCCTGGGGCTTGTTCTGTATCGTTAATTGTTCTGTTAAGATGAGGAACAGAGTTATCGTGTATTTTTAACTAGCTTGAATTTTTTTTCAGAGGCATAGTTTTTTGGCTTTGCATCACTACTGCCTACATTTCATTTTTTTTTTAGAAAATTACTGATACCCAGTATATAGATGGCATCTATACTGTTGTTTCCTGTCAAAATAAAACTGCTTTCAGGTTTGTAATCAATTTGGAGAGTTTTGCAGAAAATTGTTAGATTTTTCAAAGAAGCACTTGAGTTTGCAAACTTAGCAAACAGGTTAGCCATTACAAATATCACTTTCTTCCCTCTGGAAAAATATTTACATTTTCTGGCTATACATTTGTTTGTTTGTTTGTTTTACTTAAGCAAAATACAGGAGGGATGAAAAACCTTTCTGTCAGTTATGTTTGAAATTTTTTTAAAGTTCAAGAATATGTTGTGATATTCAAACTTCTCACAGATTTGATAAGGAGAAATATCCTACTAGATAATTCAAGAGTGGGTAGAAACCGTGGCAAAAGACTTGTGTCTGGATCCCTGGAGAGCTTCCGAACTTTGCTTTTTCCCTTAAAATTAAACTTTGATAAAAATGGGTTGATTGCAAGGTTTAATTGTGTAATGTGCTCTTTTCGGGGTTTGTTTTCAAAATGTACTCAACTTTGATATTAAGTCCACCAGGTGTTATTGGATGTCAATCATGGAGCCATTGTCTGCTCTTCCCTAAGATCCAGTTGTTTCATGTCATTCATAGTGTTGTAGCCTCAGTGGCAAGAACTCAATTTTCTTCACATGGTTGTTGAAACACTCCAGTGGTAGTGCTTAGTTTACTCCAAAAAATAGAGGCATCTCAGTTGTTTATGTTCAGTTATTTGAAGGATGAAAAGAAAATGATTTATTTGAAGACAAGCTAAGAGATAAGTTTTATTAGCTGCTGCAGCCATGGAGAAGATCAACCATTATATTCAGCATATGCATATAAAATACTGCACAGAAGTATCCATGCAGACCTACCTCTGGCATGCCGAGGACACTAGAAAGAGCAGAAGTTTCCTTGCATGCTGCCTGCATGCATGTCTGGCTGCCACAGCGTGGCTTGTCCAGCTGGGACTCCGAAGAGCTGCCACTCTCCAGGGAGCCAGGTGGCCAGGGAGCCCCTGTCTTTTTTTTCCGTGTTCACAGGTTCCAAGTGTGTGCAGTGCTGTGTATTTTTACTTGGAGACTAACTGCATTTATTTTTGTTCTCTCCCCTCTCCTTGTTTTTTTCTTGCATAGCTCAACAAGCAGCAGCTGCAGGTACTGAAGGAGCGTTTCCAGGCCTTTTTGAACGGGGAGACACAAATCGTAGCAGATGAAGCATTTTGCAATGCTGTGCGGAGTTACTATGAGGTGAGCTGTGTGCTTTGTTGTCTCTATTTTCTTCATAGTATGCCTTTTAATGCAGGTACAAGGAAAGTAATTTTAAGTTTCAAAGGCTGTGAACTTCCAAACCTTCTCGAAACTATGTCCTCCTAAACCAGCTTTGCTGTTTTAGAAGTTGAAATCTACTGCTTGAGCACAAGAGAGAAACTGAACTGGAAAATATCCACCCTTTTTTAAGAAGGGGAAAACAATTTAAAAGAGAAGATAAAATTAAAAACCCCTGGTGCTAAAGAACTTCCTGGCAGCACTTGATACAACTAGGCACTACTGTCTTTATCTCCATATGTCCAAGGTAGCTCTTTTAATCAGTACTTTGTAAGTTACCATCCTGAGAAATATGTCTTCAGATTTTTAGTTACCATGCAGAAGGTTTTGGTGAAGACCTCCCTGTTGCCTTCTGAAAGAACAGAAGCTTTCCATGCAGATGGGCCAGCTCTCACAATCTGCTGTGACCTCCCAGGCATGTTCAGTGCCTACAGCCCCAGTGCAGATCTGAAGGTGAACTTTTAATTGCCTGAGGGACAGGTCCAGTTCCAAACTAGAGGACAGTTCCCTGTCCATCAGCAGCACAGTGTTACTCTTAGTGAATGTTACTTCATTTTGCTTCATCTAACTTCGGACATGCTCAGTGAATCAAAAAGGGTGGATGTTAAACTTCTATGCATTTTGAGAGATCTTCCTTCATATTTCAGCCTACCACAATTTTTTTTTCAAAATTAGCTTTATTTTTGGTATATTATTTGTTCATTTTTCCTGTCAGCTATTGTTTGCTAGTGAATTAATTTTTCCTTAAGCAGAAAAAGATGTGATTTATATCCTAGCTTGGTTTTATCTACAATAAATTATATTGCACAAGAAAAAAGAGAGGGATGGGCAAATGTTTTCCTTTTGTGCTGAACTCATGGATTCAGTGTGTAGAAATAGAAATTTGTATAGAAACCACAAAACTCAGTGTGAATTTCCCCATATTATGGTCTGATCAGTGCTGTGGCATTTGAAATTAAGGAATTCTCACAAAAACACTTGTGAAAAGATGGGGATAGGTCTGCAGGTGAAACTGGAATATGAACATTCTCAAGGTACTATTTTTGGTTTGTGAGAACATGACAGAAGTGGTTAGAAAGTAATCAATTTTTCTGTATAGTCAATGAAGAAGTTAAGGCTGTGAGGAAGGACAGTTTGGAAGATGGTGCAGGGCAAGGCTGAGCTAGTTAGTGGCCAAGCAATAGGTTTCAGAGTAAGGGGATGTCTCAAGACACTGAACTTGGGGTAGAACTGAAAAGGACTTAAAGGTTCATTCCTTAGCACACTGCGTAAAAAGCTTGATGTGTTAGAGGAAGTAGTCTGCTCTTTGGAAAGGATGTGATAGTGAATAAAAATTATTTTAAAATAAATGTCTAAACAGTAACTGTTCGGTTAAGATTTACTTCATGCCTTTTTTAAATGAAATTTTTTAGACACGTTGAGAACTGGTGTTTAGCATATCTGCTCTTGCAGTGAAAGGCTGTGTATAATAATCTAAGATAGCCTTATAAAATGAAAGGCTCAAATTTTCCAGCTATTTTCACCATTTTGAATTAAGTATTTTGGGTGTCCAGTTTCAAACAGAGAATTCCAATACTCTCAGCATTACTGTCAAGGATATAATGACACCAAAGGCTTCATCCTGTGTTAATATACCATGAGCTGATATACCAGCTGTAATTTCAATATTTTTTATTTGTTTATCCCAGCCTCCCAATTCCATTTTGCATTTTTTCCACAGACTTCCTTCCAGACTTGCACAGCCCTTTCCAGTTGTGCAATTTGAGTCAGCACTTGCTAGTGACTTCTAATTTCTTTTCAGGGTTGTAGTAGTTACCAGTAGATTTAATGACCAGTGCAGGGGTGGAATCCAGCTGGAGACTTAGTTCAAGTTACTGCTCCTCTTTAATGCATTTTAATCAAATTTTATGCATCTGATCACACATTATCATCTTTACTTGTATGTGTCTCTTGCGCCTTTTTCCTTATCTTTGCTGCCCATTAGTTGAAAATATTAGTCTCTATTATTTCTTTGTGTGTTCTATTGATGCTGGGCTTTGATGCTTTCTCCTCTCTATGTCTACTACATATGGTCCATCACATCTTCTGAGTGGTGATGTTTGTTAGTACTTTGAATTATGGGCATCTTCCTTGTTTCTGTCATACAGCATCTCACAAACTTCCGTGTTAATTTTCTTATACTTTAGTTGCTCACCTACAGTTTAATTTTACCTGACAGGGAAGGAAAGAAGTATGTAGTCTGCTCAGTAATTATTTTATTCTGAAAATTATTAACTTGCCTTTAATCCTATGCAGTAGTCATGGTTTGAGAGTTATTATAATATTGTTTGCAAATCCAGCGTATATTCATTACCGTAGTTGATTTTGTACTTTAACTTTGAATGTGAAAGAGAAGGTCTGTTTTGGGGATGTGACATAAATTCTGTATCAGTAGTTGCAGGTGTTTTCACTGTAATCTGTAATTAATGAGTTTGTTCAGACTGTGTCCTCTTAAGAATCTTAAGAAAAAGCTCCAAGGATTTAGGAACTTATTATTGCTCAGTCTTTGATTTACTTTTTTATAAATATTTGCAGAAAGAACAATCTGTTTGCTAAATAAATAAATATGAATCTCAGCGTCAATTTCACTAGGCTATAAGTCATGCTCCTGTGTCAGAACCACTTGGAAAGTTTACACCTGTCAAGTTTTTTGCCTTATTTCCTCCACTATGTCTTTTCCAATGCTGCTGTGGTTTTTAAGATTGTGTATGAATAATCTGGCATCAGTTTTCATTTATCTTAAAAATGTAGTAGAAAAAAAAATCATATTCATAGGAAAAGTTACATAAATTCTTCTTTAATTCTCCAGAAAACGTTATTTTCATATTCTGTGTAATCTCCCCCTAGAATCCCACCATATTTTGTGAAAGTCTCACTGAAATTTAGCATGTTTCATTTTTTGTATAGATGAAAGTATGATTGTCTTGTTTTCCTCTTCAATCTCAGCTTAGAGAAGGTATGGAAATGTTTACTTTTTCTGAAATCCTTCTCTCAGAATTAACATAGGATTTTATTTTTTTGCATGTGGAAAATTCCATTACAGACATTGAGCCAGATTCTAATCAGTAGAACATCAGATGATGGTGCTGCTTTTCAGCTAAAGAGAAAAATTCAATCATATGGCAATTTTTTATGAGTAATTATATTGGACACACTGCTAAGTATAAAATTAAGTGAGAAAGTGACTTGTGAAATGAAATCCTTTTTTTTGCTTAATTCAACTCTGTATTTTAAAAACTTGTTTGTGAAATAGTAGATAATCTTTCATTCATCAATTCTTGCATGTTCTTTCACTGAGGTGGGAAAATGCTGTTGGGCAGAGCCCTGAGAGATTTATTCTCCACCTTTAATATACTTACCTCTATTAGCTATGCATATACCTTGGGCTAAACTCACGGTGCTAATCCTTTAGTCTTGAATGTATGCAGTCTTAGGTATCAGTAAATTGGATGCAAAGAACTGTAATGAATATTTGAAATACTGTGAAAACTTTCTCAATTTTGTAATGATTGTAAGTTCTCAGGTTTTCAACTCTGCTTAAAGCAATGTGAAGCTGCAAGAAGTACTCCATACTGGTGTTTTTCCTGTTTTTCTTGCTGTTCCATTTTAAATATGTGGTTCTAAGCGATGATTACTTCATGCTGCTTAAATCTGAATGCTAAATGCAGGATCTGTAACACTTAGTACTGTGGGGTGTTTGAGAATTTAAAATCAGACTTTGTTCGACTGTACCAGTTTGCCTGTGATACAAAGATCATATTTAACATATTTTCTGTTTAAATTGAGGGGATTTGTGTACACAAACCTAGGTGTTAGTTTGGCACTGCCAGGCTGCCAAAAATGAAATAAAAGTAGAAAACAAATAAAATAAAAAATAAGAAAGAGAAGAGGACCCATATCACAGAATCATAGAATGATTTGAGTGGGAAGGGACTCTAAAGATGATGTGGTCCAATCTGCCTGACATAGGCAGGGACATCTTTCACTAGATAAGCTGCTCGAAATCCCATCCAACCTGACTTTGAGGACTTCCAGCAATGGGGCATTTACAAATCCTCTGGACAATCTGTTCCTGTATTTTACCACCCTTATTATAAAAATTTCTTCCTTACATCCAACCCAAATCTACCTTAACAGCTTTCTAAATAATAAAAGAAAGCATTTCCCTTCCTTCATACCAGTGTGCATAGGTGGCACCTTTCATCTTCTGCAGTAAGTAGGCCGTGTCCTACAATTACCAGGCTCATTTGGTACCAAATCCTGAACTGCTAATACAAGCCCTTGCACTTATCCTTAGAAAAGGGCGTATTCTGTTCATGGGAGCTTTTTTATATGAAGACCTTAAATGATTTGTTACTCTGTAAAAAAAGTTGAGGTATTTCTGTAAAGAAAGGAGGGAAACGATGCTGTTTCTACCTGTGATTATGGAAAATGTGGTCTGAAAATTTTTTGCATGGATGTGAGGGCAGAAGGATCTCACTGATGAAATGAGAAAAATGAACTAGCTTTCTGGACTAAATGGTGCTTTGGTTGCTTTTACAATTTTATTTTTACTATCAGCTATTTTAGGCACATCATTTTTATTCAAGGCAACAAAAGGCATAGTTGATCCTGATGAATGTCTCAGAGATGAAGATGACACCTAAAGGAAAGAGAAAGCATTCATTAGAATCAAAACATAGTACACACAAAATAAATAGTAATTAAATGTTGGAACATTCTCATTTTATAATATGGAGATAAAATAATGGAATCAGTAGATTAACCATTTATTTAAATACATTAGGCTAATAAGTGTAGAAGCTAACAGTTTCAGAGCATAAATTCACTGGTGTATGCTTTCATTTTTTTTTAAAAGTCATAATTGGCATATGCATGTATTTAAGGATATGGGCTTTTTGCTCTGTTCAGGTTCTCTTCAAAAGTCTACAGCAGTACTACACCAGCATGGGATTTATGGTTGGTACAGTTTCATTTGGAGAAGCTGTTTCAAAAGGATGGGTTTTTAAATTAACTTTAGGATAATCTTGTGGTTTGCCTTGTGAGGATGCCTTTCGACGCCAGATGCACTTGTAGTTGCAACCTATTAGCACTTCCACAGTTTCCTTCCAGTTTCTTGAAAACATGGTCAGACTTGAGATCAGTGTAATATTCTCTGGGGTCTGTTATTTTAGATGTCTGGTGTAGGCCAGTTCTTTGAAAAGCTTCATAAAAGTTTTAGGGCACCCCCAGGAAAGATGCGTAACATAGGTTTATTTAGGTCGTCTGCTTTGTTGAAGAAGCTCTAATGCCTTCAGTGTTTTGGATCACCAACCACAATTTGGCATGTAATGGAGATTGTCTCACTGTTAGCAGTCTAATTATTTTCCTGAAAGAAGTGAGGAGGAGATAAGATACAACAAATTAAAACATGCTTTGCATGATCTCGACCTCTTCCACGCTAAGGAGAGACCTGATAGAGTGGAACTGCAGGGTTTGTGACGTGCAGCTTTCTCTTGAGAGTGCTGTTGTATTGCTGCTGCATGGAAAGTGTATCAGTGCTGAAATCCACAAAGTCCCTTGCTTTACACATAACTACGTGTAACTATTATTTGTGTTTTCAGACTGGAACTCCCCTTTTCTCTCTCACCTGTATGGTGTCAGAGAGGCTGTACATCTGCACAGAAACATACAGCTACCGCTGAAACTGTGTTTGTCCAGTCTCTCTGCACACTGATATTTGTAGATGATCACTATTCATTTGAGGATGCCATAAGGTTTCTATATTAGCATGGTTATAAAAGACCTGTATTTCAAACTTTTAAATTAGGTGAGTGGTTGATGGATAGGTTTTAGTGCATTACTTATATCAGTCGTTTGATTTGGATTTGCTGATAGGAAGACAGAAAGGATGTAGATTAAAAAATTTTCCAGTAATGGTATCCATTTTTGTT
Source organism: Ploceus nigricollis (assembly GCA_013399945.1). Classification (NCBI taxonomy): domain Eukaryota; kingdom Metazoa; phylum Chordata; class Aves; order Passeriformes; family Ploceidae; genus Ploceus; species Ploceus nigricollis. Next base: position 238,066 of record VXBC01009563.1, read on the forward strand.
CTTTTGGTGACTTTTGTTGTCCCAGGCAAAGAAGAATGCCTTGAAGCTCTGACACTACACTGCAGAGGTAATTAGTTTTGGGTAGTGAGCTATGTCACTACTGTAGTAAGCATTATGTGATGTTAGCTACTTGTTTATTAGATAAATTCTGAATGTCTATTAATCTGAACAAAGCAATTAGAAAACCAGCAATAGCCCACAGTGTTACACAACAGTGAATTTGGTCTGCTTTGCTTAATTGTTTTTTTCCTAATCTCAGTTCTGTTTTACTCAGTCTCAGAGGAAAACAAAACTTATCTGGACCTTGGTTTTGCAATTAACAGCATGTTGCACTGAGACATAGACTATACATGTTTTTGTTGATGCTGTCTTCTGGGCAACTAAAGGCAGTGGGGATTTTCTCTCTTTCAGGAGATACTAACATTTTATTCTGTGGGGTTTTTTTAAATTTGAAAGTCATTATGTGGAAGGATTTTTCTTTCACTTGATGATGAAAGGATAATAACTCTTGATCTTTTTAAGTTATCCTTCCTGCTACCTTTTCCAGGTCTCAGCACAGAGCCCTTAAAGTCCGCTCGATGTGGAAATAATATCATAAAATATTGCATTAGAGTTATGTTAATGCCAATGAATTTTCTTTTGTGCCTTTATATCGTGACATCTGTGTGTCACAATTCCATTCAACAATATCTCAGGGACTCTCCAAATCACTGTAGAACAACAGGACACTTTTTTCCTCCTTTTTGCAGTCAAACAGATATTCAGCCATGACTGAATTTCTGTTTCTCTCTGTGACCAGAGAGAGGTGTGTAGTTTCACCTTAATAATACACTTCAAGTACACTTGAAGTATCTTAATACAAATGAAAATTCTTATAAGGTGCTTATGGACTCCATTTGAGCCAAAGTTAGTCCAATCAGGGTCTCTCTGTCTCATGACTCTTTAGGTTCTAGAATTTTCTCTTGTAATTTCTTTAGGCTTCAAGTTTTTATTAGCAATCCACTGCACAAAATTGGTATATTCATCTAATCAATCATTTCACTGAATTGCAAAAAACTACTATCTAATTGATTTCTTGATCTTAAACACACAGAAAACCCCCAAAACCCACAGAGAAAACCCCCAACCAAACCAATCAACCAACCAAACACTCAAACCCCAGCTCATTCAACAAACAAGCAGTAAAGGAGAAAATCTCTTGTTTTCATGCACCATCAGACTGAATTTTTAGGACTGGTATTTACTCCATATATTGTTTTGCTTACTCTTGGATTTCTAGAGGGTGGGATAAATAACTTTTGTTTGCATGTTTTAATTGAAGCTCTCTGTCACTATTTTTCTTCGTGTTAGAAAGCTTTACCCATCAAATCCTTAGAGATGTGTGACTTCTCAAAATCTTTTAAAAGTAATATCTTGTAAAAGTGCTGTTAATGGTGAATTCTTAATCTCTAAGTAAACCAAGCTAGAGAAGGCATGGCTGTAAGGGCTAAAATAAGTCAGCAAATGCATGGCTGAACTCCAGAAATCAGTAAATGAGAAGTGAGGCTTTAAATTCTCACTGATCTATCTCAACTTCATTTCAAATCTGTTCTAATACTAATTTCAAAAGCCAACAACAAATTCTTACATCCTGAGAAATGTCAAGGCAGAACATAGACAGTGATGATGTAAACATTTTCTGAGTGATTTTTTCTCGAGTATTGCTTGATTTACATTTCCCGCCATGGGGTATTTCTGAAAAGCTATATTGGAAAACAAGATTCTTCTCAAGCTTTTATTTCCTTAAGTACTGTAGAGATGTTTTTTCTATTTCATGTTACCTTAAAAAAGCTATCCTCACCGAGCAAGCAAGAGGTTTCTTCAAAGTTAAATGCAGGTGTAAAATTTCTATCCACCCAAGATTCTCAACAAGAAACAACATTATCTTAAACAGAGCATACTAAGAGAAACAGATTACCAAGTCTGTTCCAGTTACTGAATGCCTTCTTCAAGCATTACTAGTGAACAGTAACTACCTCATTAAGGAAACTTTCTTTCCACTTGGCCTTGCCATTAAACCATTTCTCCTAATTTCCTCATTCGGATTTTCCTATTAACTTAAAGTCATTGCATTAATTTAAGGTCATTGCTTAGCTTGCTTTGTTTTAAATGTGAAGTGTACAATCCCTTCTTTTATTGAATTATCATTTTATATAAATGTGTCTGTCTTATGCCTCCTTAGCAAAACAAAAATACTGAGCAAATTACATATTCTTAATCTGTAGTATATAATTTTATATCAGGCATTTATTATGGTCCCTCTTTGGACCTTTCACTTTCTTATTTCTCAGGGTTGCAAATGCAGCCCCAAATCCTGGTGTGGTTCTGATACTTTGTACTGCTTTATATTTTACTCTGTAATTCCTCTCACCCAGGTAGTGATGGTCCTTACAGAAGTGAGTGATCAGAAGGGATTTGAATTTTAAGAATAACGTAAAGGAAGAAGAATATGTCTGCAAGTGTTTTGAGCACGTGTTTAGGGCAGCTGTTCCCTGAGCTACCCTGTCTGTACCTCAGTTAGCTTGTCCAGAGCTGGCTTCTGTCTGTCTGCTTGCCAGCATGTGGTCACAGAGATGTGCTCAGCATTCAGAGCAGAGTCCCACACAGCCTGCCTGCTCCCACAATTGCCAGTGACTGGCAAGATGATTAAAGACCGTGCTGCTGGCTGGTTTTTTGTTTTGGTTTGGTTTTTTTTTCTTATGAAATAGTCAAAAGATGCAGTTCTGCATCTGTACTTAGAGATCCATATAGTCCTAATGTGCATATGACTTGATTTCTCTGGACATCTTTGTGCTTCCTGATGTCTTAAGAACTGATGCCAAAGTAACTGTTAAGATGCTCACCATGCTACTAGTGCAGCACTGCCCGGCTGGAAAGCTGCAGCTGGGTGCTTGGAACTTATGAGCATCACATTACTTTCAGCATTTCCCCTCAGCTTGAATGTCAGCATGCTGGTTGGCAGCCCAGCACGACAAAATGAATAATCTCCTGGGGATGAGACCTTGATATCTTTGTTTTATTTAAGTTTTCTGTTCTTGGTGTACTTTTCGTAAACTAGGAAGGTTTTCCTTTGAGAGCAGCAGGCATCCTTTGTTTCTATGTGTTTGTGTCTCTGTAATTTTCTATGATAAATATGCTTCATGAATAATATGTTATTCTACTCCTTGGATGGGGGTACTCCTGCAGGAGAGCCTTCCAAGTCTAAGAGTAAGAAGTATATTAATCAGAGATGAATTTTCAATTTCAAGGAAATCCAAGCTTTTCTCAAGTCTTTATTCCTGATCAGCATAAGATTAATCACAAACACTTATCTCCCCTTTTTTGAGTCTATTCACTTGCAAGTCTTCTATAATCTTTATTTGAACATTAACAATAAAAGGAGTACACCTTTGTCAGTTTATCTATTAAATTACGGCTTGTTTATTTCTTTCTCTTTTGGTTTATTTGTTCTTCTTGGTTTGTTTATGTCCAGACAATCTGGAATGCTGTGGTAGAAATCTGTGGACAAATTACAAGAGTCAGTATCCAAATACTACCCCTTCACTGTTTTACTGGTTGTCTCTGAATGCAATTCAGTTTTTAATGCTTTCAAGAGTGTCTCCTTTATAAGTAGTTAAATTACATGGAAGCAAAAGGAAACAAAGCAAATCTAAATGTCTAGTTCTGTACTGCTTTTTGAGCCGTGACACATGCAATGTAATCAGTAGTACTGAAATGCCCACTGAAACCTCTTTGGCTTTACTCTTTTGTCATCTCTTATGCCTTCTTCCAGGGCAGTAGTGTAGAAGTATTTTATTTGAGATAAATCTGCAAATTAGAAAATATCCTTAATTTTTGCCTTCAGTTATGAAGTAATTTTGTAATTTTAAAGTTTAATCTTTCATAATGGAAAGCAAGTTACCTTCTTTTCTTGGCTTTTAAGCATTTTTAGCTCAATAAAACTTAGCAGAAAGCTATGAAAAAAACCACCAAAACAAAACAGCCAAATAATTTAAAAAACCTGATTTAAAAAAAAGGCAATGAGCAAGTTTCCCAAAGTTAGTAACATTCCAGCAGCAATATTGTGTCAAAATCCAAGATAGTCAGTATCCTTTGTGAGATAGTGCCAAATCAAAGGAGATTCCTGATGAAAGAATACCAGGGCAGGAGAGGCTCATGAAGGATTTCCAGGAGTATCTTCTTCAATTCCAGTCATCAAGGCTCAGGGAGATCTTCTACCTGTCCACATTTCCATCACTGGTAACAGCATAAGGCAATTAACCAGTTCTTCAGTTTTGTCTTTCAACAGCAGGAGGAGCTTGTGGTTACTGTATTTGTATTCCTTGCAGGCACTTCTGTGTCTGAAAAACGAGCCTTACATCAGTTGTTAAAATGTTACCTTTTATCGTTTCTCAGAAGTTTGTTTTTGGGAAGGCATATGGGTGACGTTTTAGAAGCCCTGTTGTCTTATCTTCCTCCGCAATCAATTCCTCCAATGTAGTAAAGGTGGTTTTAGTTGCTGTCTGACCATTCTTTCTATGCTTGTGTTAGGAGGGAATAATAGAGAAGTAATCTTAAAATACAGACATTTCTTCTGACAGTGGTATACTGTCCTATAAATTTTACAGATGTTCAGTTGTGGAAAGACCAAGTAAGCTGGTCCTTGGGACTCCAGTAACTGATATAAGTTGTGTAACTGGAGAAAAAAGTTCTTTTGAAACACCAGTTCTGATCTGAGACTTACAGCAGTCATCAGTCATTAATTGTAAATGATCTGTGTTGCCTTATTCCAACTCTCAGCCTTCTGACTGTGCTTCAGATATGCTCCAAATACAGTTGAGAAAATGAAACAAGGGAACAAAAAAGAAGTGATGCATTCCATTTATCTCCCTCTGTTTCATTGCATGCTTTGAGTTGATGAGTCTTCTGTGCCTTAATTCTGGCAAGGGGCTCATGGGGAAGAAGAAGGAGTGTGTCTCAAAGTGTGCTGGGAATCCACAGCCCCACCATGGCAGTGCAGCTCACTGCGATGCTTTTAGCTCTTTTTCCCTCTTGGACTACTGAGCACAACCATCAAGGCTCACTGGGAAGTAAGCTAAAGCTTTCATCCTTTCACATGAAAGAGATTTACCACTTTTCTAATCCAACTAGCAGTGAGTACTGCTTCAGAAAGTCAATTTCTGCTGATTATGAACTGATCAGAAAGGAAAAGGTAAAATGTCCTTCTTCCCTACTTGAGCTCTCCTGATGCTGCCATTATGCTACTCTAAAATGTACTTATAGTTTGTTGTGTTCAGCACTGGTGTTGAACTTCAAAGCTAACACTGAAAGGAAGGATAGATCCAAGTCCACACCAATCACAGGCCCTGAAGAGAAGGTGAATAGAAGACCAAGAGGAATAAAAGACCATCATCCTCATGTGAGTAACAAGTTTCTCACTGTTTGAGGAATGAGCTTTAAACACACAGGACTTACAGTAGTGACCATTGGCCCAGATACGTACGGATGCCAAAGTCCTTTTTTTGGACACCTCTGAAACAAAAGTTGAGATGTCACCCCATGAGCTACTTGAAAAGTATTCTCCTGGAAATATGCCTTGTTTCTGATATTAAGCAAGGAGAGCTCTTCTACATTTGAGGATGAACCCAGATGGAGTATGCAGCTTTTTTTTTCCTTTGTTTCCTTGGCAATATTACAGAGATGGGTCTGAGAACTGCAGGTGGGCTGCATCCTTCCAACGTGCCAGCCTGATGATCATGACCCAACAGGTGTGCAGTTTGCATCTAACTGCATTCTGTAGGCCTGTGGAGACTGAATTGTCTGCCAGCATTATAAGACAGTTTGATGATGCAGAGGTCAGACTTCTATAACCAAAAAACGGCACCAAGAAAAGAAAAATTTACATGTGAGAGATGCTATAACTATTTTAAGACCGCCTGTGGAACAAAGATAAGGCCTCCTTGAACAGGAGTCACTGAGAAATTTCCAAGCAGTTTGAGGAGAAGATGATTTAACTTGTGAAATGCAGATTTCTGTCCTACCATTAACTGTGAGAAGAACTGTGTGTGTGTTATGAATGGAAAGGGCAGTTTTAAACAAGTTTTTGTCTTTGCCCAGGCCTCTGGCAGTAGATAGTAACTTCACTGAGGCGGCCAGCACCCCAAAACCCCCTCCTGTTGCAAGTTCTTAATAATGACGAATTAGGTCTATTACAAAATGAATTATTTATTTGATACACACAAATTTAGCAGACATAAGACTTTAACAGATGACTTACTACACAGGATAAATAAACACTCCTAGTAGATAAACAATACAGCGTGATTGAAGTACCTATACTACAGCTAGCGAAGAAGTAGTATAGATTAGGATTCAATGTATCTTACCATCCAGTTGCTGATGGGAGATACAGATGATCCTTCCTCTCAATTTCCAGAAAAGTATCCAGGGAGATGCATCCAAACTTTGTGGGAGAAGCCCTGCACATTTCCAGGGAGTATGTAAGAGGCTTCTGTCTCTCTGATAATTTGTGTAGCTTTTATAGTGTAAAGCAGTGACTTTCAGTCAATGATATTTAAATTTTCTCTCTCTGCATATGCTCTCCAGACCAAGATGTTTATTCTCAGCTGAGGGTCTCAGCCCTCTTGGTGCCAGAGATAACCCCCTGTCAGGTTATCTAATCCATATACAATAGCTGAATGTGTTGGTAGAGAAGGGAAGGAGGGAGGAATGTCCTGCTGCAGTGCATCACTTCAGAATCAGAGAATCACATTGATCACTATGGATGTCTTCAGGCTTAGCATTGTTTTATGGCTCTTGATCCGAATATGCTTAATAATGTCTCCTGACTTAAGTATGAAGACTTGCAGGAGCTGTAGACTTCACAGTAATTATTTCTTTAAACCTGATTTCGCCTACTGAAGGGAAAGGTGCGTCTGTCTTTTGCTAAAGTGAGACAGGAGGCAAATGCTGCTTCCAAACTGTTCATATTTAATCATAACGAAGTCGAATAAGTTGTCCTGAAGGACTGAAAAAAATGTGTAGGTAAATAACATGTGGTACAGGGATTAGAATAACTGAACTAGTCAAGGAATGAGACATTTCTTCTAGAAGTAGATAAGCCCTGTGTTTGTCTGTGAACCCAGACCCGATCCTTTGAAAAAATAATAGTGAATACAGATGGCAGGGGAGTCTGCAAAGCACGAGCAGGCATAGATTAAAAGCAGTGTGCAGTGAAAGCAGTAATAAGATGTCCTTCTTATTACTGTTTGTTTAGGGAGGGGGGAAAAACCTTTTTTTACTGAAAGCTCTTAAAATGTACTGAGGTTAACAATGTAGAAAACATTACTTATGATAGTTAATTTAATTTTTGGCAATGGTCTTAATTTGCTTGTTAGCCTAAGTTAGAAGAGATGTTAATGAGTGTTAAGTTCATGCTGTTGAACTGTCAGAAAAGGTTATGGTTAAAGAGAAGTGTAGACACGTTAACAGCTTTTGTTCAAGACTGTTCCCTGTCCACTCAACAGACTTTTGACACAGGAGCTGGTGATTTGAAAAGGAAGTCTGCTTTTCCTGTCAAAGTATTGTTACAGCTAGCCTAATGACAGTCTCTGAGTTGGAGTTTGTTACCTTCAGCTCCAAAAGCACCAAAAGACCCTTGATATTCGTACTAAAGCAGCCTTGCTACATTTTTATCTCCTTGTTCTCTGCATAGAGGAGGGTAGCAGAAGGGTCTCCTGCACCTGCTGCATGTTTGAGTCCATTACTTTGAGGAAATGCCCAGGACTTCAGTGTCCAGCATTCTTTTGCTGGATACCAGTGTAAAAACTGAATAATATTTATTAGACTATTTGAACTAATGGAAGCATTTAGCTCAGTCTTTGTTGATTCTTTAAAACATTTCTTTGTTTACCTTTAAAATGCATTTCTAAATTTTGCAAATCTGTGATCATGAAACAGTTGCTGTTCTGGTTGAAATCAACTGGAGACATGAGCCTGCTACAATTCAGAGATTCAGAATGAGTACAAAATACCTAACCTACCATGGTAGGGGGTGAGGGTGTGTGTGTGAAGGGGTGTGTTGGATTTTGGGGGGGATTTTCTCTTTACTTTGCTCATTAACTGAGAAAGCTTTGTGGTGAAAGAAGGTGAAGTGGGTCTGGAATATACAGAAGCTTAAAATGGAAGTCAGAAAAAGTCACAAAATGACACTTCTAAAGGTGATTTCTGTAAAATGTTCTTTGTGCTTGTAATTTACGTGTTGCGGCGTGATGAGATCCAGCTGCTACCTGTCAGCCTGGTCATTGGTCAGACAGATGGCCTAAACATGGTCCATTAGTAAAATAAAATGCATTCCTGAAAAACAACTGCAAGGAAGGCTGTTTACATTTAAAATTCAGCACACATTTAGCTAATTAATAGAGCTTCAGCAAGGGACTCATCACATTACAGTCTTCAGAAATTTATTTAATCTGGACTAGAGCAGCATATCAGGCTACATTTTGTAGAAATGCTAAGGTTCTGGTGCTCACATTTGGATTGACAAGTCTGTTTAAATCAGAAATCCCCCTCAATTTGTTACATCTGTGCCAAGTTTCAACACGTCTCATCCAAGCCCAGAAACCAGCTTTCTGCCGTACATTGAAGTTGGTTGAAATTTGTTTGGAGCTCCTGAAAATTAAGGAGACATCGTGTTTTAAAAAGCAGGATTTAAACCAGATTTTTCCAGTGATTATCTGTTCAGATGAAGGGTGAATAATGGACCAAAACTTGGTGGGAATTCTATGTGCATAAAATATCCTGAGCTGGAAGCAATCCACAAGGATCATTGAGTCCAACTCCTGCCCTGCACAGCACCATCCCTAGGGGTCACACCCTGTGTCTGAGAGCATTCCCCAAACACTTCTTGAATTCTGTCAGGCTGGTGCTGTGACCACTTCCTTGGGGAGCCTCTTCCAGTGCCCAACCACCCTCTGGGTGAAGAACATTTTTGTAATATCCAAGCTAAACCTCCCTGACAGAACTTCAGGCCATTCCCTCAGGTTCTGTCACTGGTCACGACAAAGAGATCAGTGCCTGCCCCTCCTCTTCCCCTCCAGAGGAAGTTGTAACTGCAGTGAGGGCTCCCCTCAGTCTCCTCTTCTTCAGGCTGAACAGACCAAGTGACCTCAGCTGTTCCTCATAGGGTTTCCCGTCAAGGCCCTTCACCATCTTCATTGCTGTCCTTTGGATGCTCTCCAGTAGCTACTATCTTTCTAATATCATCCAAAACTGCACACAGTTATTTACAGTTCTAGCATATAAGTGTGTTTTAAAAAGAAGCTGCTGGTGCTGCCTTGCTTTCTATGGGGGCTGGGCTTGATAATCAAATTCATCATCTGCAATACAGACCCAGTGAACTTGGATGGCAACGAGCAAGAGGTTGCCATAAGCAGAGCTGAATGTTTGTTTTTCAAATTTGCATAACTAATTGACAGCTTATTAGGAAAGCTGAAAGCTAAAGGCAGGAAAGCAAATTGGTTACAGCAGAGGAAAATTATTGTTACAGCATTTGGGTACCAGGGACACTTAAGCCACATCAAAAAATTATCTTTCAAGAGGGCAGATGGAGCAGTCTGTCAGGAGGCCTCAGAAATAAGTTTCAGCTGAGTGTGTTGGTATCGCCACTCGTTTCATTCCATGGCTGTGCTTCTGCAGCACACTGCCTGACTGCTACAGCCGTGGCCAGAGCAACAATAAATCTTGTTCCTTGTTCTGGTTTTCTTCTCTGAGAGCTCCAGTTGTCCTGTTTCTGCATCTCCATGCCATGCTGGATGGCTGCACCGTTCACCTGCATGGGGCCTGACGGGCAAGCGTGCTGACCATATTGGATGCTGCTGGCTGGGCTGTGAGTTCCATAGCGGGTCTGAGACTGCAACCATGTGCAAGGCACCCAGTGCTGCTTCCCAGGGCTCCTCTGTCTGCCAGCAGCATCCTCAGCCACACTTCTGGAAGAGAAACTTTGGTGAAGGCAGTGTGGACTGTATTGCACTGATTGACAAACAGGATGACCAAGTGTAGAGAAGGAAAGGATGTATCCAGCCTCAAAGAAAACATGTAAAAAGCAAACAGCCTTGCCTGTCAAAACATCTACCTCAAACAACCTAAAATAAAAAAAAGTGTTTATTATGTCAAAATAGTTCTAATGATATATGTCATAAAGATAAGAAATACAGAAAAATTAGCTTCAGAGGTAGAAGAGAAGGTTCTTCATGCTGTCTGCTGATTTATGTTTGAGAATGGGAGAAGCTTGTTTCTTAATTTCTGTTACAAGGAGGGGAAAGTTAAGGAAAAATTATTTTTAGGTGGCTTTGGTTGGAGATTTCATGTAGCTGGTTGTAAAATACCATCAGATCTTTTTAGGGCTTCTTGCAATGATTTTTCATATAGGACTTCTAAGGAATATCTTTTGGGTCATGTAAAAATAGGACTTAAAGAGTAGAACTTCCATGGCAGCATTCTGAAGCTCATCCTGCCTGTTTAGCTGGCCCTGTGCCTTGTGCTAGGAGCATTTCGGTATGTTCTTGAGGAAAATGTTGTGAGGAGGAGGAGGTTTGTTAAGAACTAGCTAAAGTTTAGACAGCCAGAGGGCTGTATGAAAAAGATGGGCATTATCTAAGCCAGAAACGGACTAGGTTGATGAAAATTGGAAAAAGATTGTACCAGATTTTTAAAAACAAACTATAGGAGAAAGCAATGACTTCAAGGTTGTTTGTAAATGAAATCATAACATCCTATCTTAGACAAAATAGGAAAAAAGTCTGTAAAAACCCCAAATAAATAGGAAAAAGCAATTTAAAGAAATGTCAGTTAAGCAGAGCATGTATATTAAAAGCTGAAAATAGTTTCCAGTAATCCAATTGAGTAGTTGTACAAATGGTTCTCATTTGAAGGGGGCAGATATCTTCAGATGCAGTGTATTTTCAGATGGCAGGAACCACAACTATGGTCTGTAGAGAGCCAGTGATAACTCTGCAGAAGGAAGACTACTCAAGAAAGAAAACAAACCCATAATTATTCTGCCTGAATCACGGAACAGTTAGGTTTGGAAGGGACCTCTGGAGATCATCTAGTCCAAACCTCCTGCCAAGGTAGAGTCCCTTATAGCAGGTGACAGAGGAACCTCTACAGGTGAATTTTGGATGTCTACAGACAGGGAGACTCCATGACCTTCCTGAGCAGCCTCTTCCAGTGCTCTGTTATCCGCAGTGTGAAGTCTTATGTTGTGGTGGAACTTGTGTTTTAGTTTATGGTCTTTGCTCCTCATGTCACTGGGCACTGGTGAAAAGAGTCCAGCACCATCCTCTTGGCACCTGCCTTTGAGGTANGTGTATATATTTTTATTTATTTGTAAACCAGAGTGCAGATTATAAGGACTTTTCAGCAAGGCTGCTGGAGTAAATGCAAATACTCTCACAGTTTCTGAAGTACAGAAAAATTGCTAAAGTTGCTGAAGCTTAAGAAACTGTTAAGATTCACTGGGTGGGAGGGCGAAAATGGATGTGGAAAATTAGGAGCAGTTTAATAAGAGTGGATTGCCTACAAACTGTAGTTGCAAATGTGTTGGATAAAAGCAACCATATCCATGAGGAAGGAGAGCCTGCAATTGAACTGAGTGTAAAACATCTGTAGCTGGTAACAATCAGTATAACAGAGAATATATTAAATGTAGGAGATTGATAAGAGAAATATTCACAGGGGGCAGTGGAGAAGAGAAATTCTGTAGTTTTCCAAGTTTACCAAGACAGAGATGCATGCCCTCTGCCTCTGATTCAGCACTTGTTGTAGTTCATTAAAAAACAAAAAGTTACATGCATTTAAATGCTAAGGGTGTTACTCAGCATCTTTTCTAACTGATACCTATAACTTCCATTAAACTAGTTTTAGTCTGGCAAAAGGAGACACAATTTTAGCTACATGTCTTGTTAACACAAGGAAAAAATACTATCCCAGTAATTAATATGACAGTCATTACCTCTTTGGGTAGACCTTCATATGAGATGGTTGCTTGGAACCTTTAAGATCAGAATAGCTACAGCCTTGATATATTAGTTAAATATAAGCTAAATTTCCTTTATCAGACTTCACATATGGTAACTGAGTCAGATTCCTTCCTCAGAAGGTTAAATATTTGTTTTCTAAAGATGTAAATAAGGTCATATTAAGCTTGTAAGCAGTTTCTGACTTTAGGAACTATAATAGCTATAATAGCTTCTCCAGGGCTTTTATCTATTTTTCTCTCTACTCTATTGGCATTTTATCTTCTTTAAAGCTTCTCTCCAGTGATTTGTTCATGCTCATGTTTATGTATTTTAAATTAATTTGTTGCTGGTTAAAACAGATTACCATGCCTTAGAGGAGGAACTAAGAATAAAGACTGCTTCCTCCCAGGTGAATGTTGTAATTAACATTAATCCAGAGAGCCAGCTTCCCATGTCCCAGCTGTATTAGGAAGATGGAGAAGGCTCCTTGACTGAGGAAATCAGTCTCCTCATTGATGGAGAATTTGTTCTTTAGAGAAGGGGAGATATAGTTTTCATTCTCCCAACCTCCGTCACCTCACACTGTGAAGGAAGTGGCTTCTTGTCTGTTTCTCAGTTAAATTTGACCATTTCTCTCCAGGACTGCGAGGCAAGTTAGGTCAGCCAGCTTGATACTTGACAGTGGAGCTCTGAAGAGAAATAGGATCTTTATATATAATCCCTTTTGTCTGTGTTTAGACATCTGTGAACCCTGTAATGTTATGCCAAACCTTCTGGTACAATGCGTTTAGCATGTGGAGGCACCTAGGCCTGGAATTTCCGCTGCATGGTAAATTCCTACCATCAGAGCTGCAGGGTCCTCCTGAGGTCTTCCCTGAGTTCTCCCAGCTCCTTGCATTATAAAGGACTTCTGATGTCTGTATGCCACAACTACTTAAATAATTGATGGTTTAAATAAATGGAAAGAGTGAAATAGTTTTTAGGATGTGTTATGTAGATGCTTTCAAATATAGTGGTTTGAGAATTCATTTAAGGAGACTGTAGTGAAAACTGCCCATGGGAGGATTTCTTTCCCCCAATCTCACTGTCCCCACTGCATAGCCAAGCTGTGAGCCAGGTTTGTCAACTCATAGAGAGATAGAGCAGGTTGTTTCAATTATCCATTTTTTGTTAATTTTCAGCTGGATCAGCTCCTTGATTTATATGACTGAGTCATGGAATTGAGATAATCAGCAGATTTGAGTCAGCTGCCAGATAGCCACTGAACACTTGATGAGAAATTTGGGCAGGAGGTATTGGCTGCCTTTGGGTGGCTGCCATTCTCAGATTCTCATAAGCATTTTTGCTCAAGACTACTTCTTTTTCCTAGCATTTTAATAATTTACAGGAGAAATATGAATGATAATATTGTTGGCCTTGTTAGATGTCACTATTTAGGTGACAGAGCTGGTGTTAATGCACACACAAAAATTCAAATTTCATCAATGAAAGAACTTTAATGTTAATATGGAAAATAATTAGACAATGCTTGTTCCCCTTTTTTCCAGCATTCTGTAGCAGATTAAAACTTTGTCCACAGATAGCAATTTTCTTTTTAAATAAAAGATTATGCCCCACTCCAAGCCCTCTCCACACTTTTTCACTTTTAGATATGGATAATGACGATTCTGTTGTGACATGTGACAGAAGCTTTAATAGTATTTTCTTCATGTAGTGTGTGGCTCATAATTGTTACATAAAAACACAAAGTGAAGTGCACCCAATTAAACACCTACAGGAGTAAAATAGGATAAGTCAGGAGAGAATCCATCTCTGTGTGGTTGTGGTACACATATGGGATACATTTATTTTCTAGTCCTATTTTCACAAATTAGAAAACATAACTTTTTTTTTACACTGTTCCTAGAGTTCTCAACTAGATAAAATGAGAAAAACTGAACTGTTGTCTTCTGATCCCAACTGAAATTTCAGAAGATGTTACCTAAAAAGATGAGGAACTCATTAATAGTTCTATTGGGGTTTAGATTGATAACATTGGTCTCCATGACTGTGTTGGAGTCAGAAGTTCATATTGCTTGCGTAGCATTTATGTAAAGTCTCTATGGTATTTTTTTTGTGGATTATTTTGAAATGGTCTCCAATCCTTCAGTTTTTTCTTCTCTAAATAAAGCTGCAGAATGGAAGTCCAGCCTCAGGTTTACTCTAAAACTAAAACCAACCAACCAAAAACCACTAAATGAAGTGTAGAATAATATCTAGAAAGTGCAAGCAAATTAGAGTTCCTAAGTTACTTCTGGGCTG
>VXBC01009563.1:254490-329807 GCA_013399945.1 Ploceus nigricollis
CAATTTTCTTTTTAAATAAAAGATTATGCCCCACTCCAAGCCCTCTCCACACTTTTTCACTTTTAGATATGGATAATGACGATTCTGTTGTGACATGTGACAGAAGCTTTAATAGTATTTTCTTCATGTAGTGTGTGGCTCATAATTGTTACATAAAAACACAAAGTGAAGTGCACCCAATTAAACACCTACAGGAGTAAAATAGGATAAGTCAGGAGAGAATCCATCTCTGTGTGGTTGTGGTACACATATGGGATACATTTATTTTCTAGTCCTATTTTCACAAATTAGAAAACATAACTTTTTTTTTACACTGTTCCTAGAGTTCTCAACTAGATAAAATGAGAAAAACTGAACTGTTGTCTTCTGATCCCAACTGAAATTTCAGAAGATGTTACCTAAAAAGATGAGGAACTCATTAATAGTTCTATTGGGGTTTAGATTGATAACATTGGTCTCCATGACTGTGTTGGAGTCAGAAGTTCATATTGCTTGCGTAGCATTTATGTAAAGTCTCTATGGTATTTTTTTTGTGGATTATTTTGAAATGGTCTCCAATCCTTCAGTTTTTTCTTCTCTAAATAAAGCTGCAGAATGGAAGTCCAGCCTCAGGTTTACTCTAAAACTAAAACCAACCAACCAAAAACCACTAAATGAAGTGTAGAATAATATCTAGAAAGTGCAAGCAAATTAGAGTTCCTAAGTTACTTCTGGGCTGAAACCGTGTCATATATATGTATATATATGAATGTAACAAAACTGCTTTTTTCCCCTCCCATTATGACTTCCTTACCCGTTAACTCAATGGACATAATGTTGAAAAACGGGTGCTGTTCATAAACAGCGTTTTTGATGAAGAAAACAGTGCATGGAGGGTTCTTTTGATGGAGAAAACAGTGCATCCAGTTTAACACTTTTGCTCAGTTTGGTGTTAGTTCTGAGTATGTCTGGGTAGCCATAAGAAAGGGGCCTGGGCCGTGTTTCAGTGGCTGCTGCACATGTAGTCAGGGGAGACCTTGGATGAGTGGAAGATGTATCTTCTTGGATATCTCCTGGGAATATTCCAGCAGGGAGCATTTCCAGTCTTACAGGCTATAGAGAGGAAAATTAAGGGTTAAAAAGGTAGCATCTTGCTTTTAATTAAGTACTGAGAAATATTGCTAGCTAGCATGAGCCTTTATTTGAAGTAAAGCTAAAATCTGGTCAAATTTCAGTGTAAATCTCTTTCTGTTGCTGGCATTGAGACATAACTGCCTTTTCTGAAGTTTTAATTTAGGCTTTTTCAAATCTAGAAGTGGCTGCTTAGCTTGGCGTTTTTTCATTCTTGATGTCAGTTGTTCTTTGCATCCCAAAAGATCAAAGCTTGTGCATGACAGTGAAGTTTTCCTGCCTTTTGACAGTGTGTTTATGAACCTGCCTCTATGATGATTCCACTGCCAGTTTCTTACTTGATGACATTGCAGCTCTAATTGCTTCTGGAATGCACAGCTGAAGCTGAACTTTGTGCCTGGAAGCTCCAAAGTTTTTGGTATAATTTAATGCAGAGAGATTACAAATGCAACCTGCCAAAACGTATAACAGCTTGAGATGTTGAGCTTGGCTCTGTCAGCATGTGAGGAAGGGTCTGCCAAAACCAATTGGATGTGCTGGGCAAGAACGAGGGCAGCTCCAGGTAATGCCAAGGCAGCATTCTTGTATTTGCTGTAGCTTCCGTACGTCTCGTAGATGTGCGCATCTTCCTGGCTGTGGCTGCTCCAAGAGCACGTGTTCTGGGACGTGGCAGAGCTGCTGCACAGCTTTGCTCCACTGTGCCAGGCTTTGTAGTTTGAATCTGACAGTCTTGTAAAAACTCTTTTCTCCTTGACTTGAAAATAGAGTTCACTTTTTTGGTCTTGTTGGGCAGATGCATACTGACTTTGTGACTGCAGCAAGTATTAGACTTACCTTCCAATAGTGTCTTTCTTGCTATAGTTTTTTTCCTTTTCTTAATCTTTACCCCTTACATGTTCAAATTCTCTAGCCTTTTGCCTGTTTCATGTTTTACAGGCTAAATTCCTAGTGTGAGGGTGAAATAATCTGAATTATTTCACTGAATGGAACCATGAATTCTGAAATGACACCACAATATAAATTCTAAGTACACGCTGCTTCTATTGTAACAGATTTTTTTTTCAGTATTTAAATAGTGATCATGATAAATATGCAAATTCTACAGTAAATTAACCTGTCAGTAACAATAAGTATGTTGAAAGGTGCAATCATTTGTACAAGTGACCATGATAAGGAGGTTGTTTCTGGCTGTCATAAAATTTATGATTAAAATAAAAAATCTTTAGGGATTATTCTGGGCTCTTCAGACCATCAAATTAGAAAATCTGTCTTAGAAGATGACAGAAGGCTCTTGGTATGAGTAATATGTTTCAGAAGTTGGCAAATGAATAGTGCAAATGTTTCCAAATAGCCTGACGCAAAATTGAGTTACTTTTTTATAAAAACTACTTAGATCAGTGTAAGTCTGCTTCTTAGATAAGTGGGAAACATGTTTTGAGAATAGTCTAAAATAAGCTGTAATAAAAATGAAAAAATCTTATGCATTAGTGGAATTATGACTAGAAATTGAGTGGAATGACAGTACAAAGACTAAAATTAGAAGAATTTGTGATCAGACTTTGGCTTTGCAGTTCAGGATTTGACCTTGTGGGTGACAAGAGATGTATGGTCTTCTCTCTGGGCATTAAAAGTGCATTATGATGTTGACTAATAGGCTAGTCACAATAACCAAATAACTTAAGCTTTATCTTCGTGTTAGTAGCGCTGGTTTTCCAGCAGGAGGGTAATGTTTGTCTGCTTATTACATTTGACTTGCAAACCATTTGCATTTCTTGCCAAAGCTCTTAACTGGCTTAGCTTGAAAACATTTTGGAATATAGGTGCTACTGTCTTTTAAGAGACAAAGCTTAAAAATAAGCATACTTTCCTCTACATTTCTGGTTTATTGAAACTGGAGCCCATAATTGGAGAAAAGAGAAAGAGGTGAAGTCTTGTTAGGGTGAATTTGAAACCAGACTGGGCACCCTGGAGAAGGAGAACTTCTCAACATCATGGTGGTATTGTTTTTTTAATTTCTTTTTCCATCCTCAGTTCTCTGCACTGTACTTGTTGCTGGGAGCTGTGAAGCAAAAAAGTTCAGGACTTTGGAGTTTTTTCTGGGAGGGGCCCTCAATTGTAAGAGCTCTGTGAAGAATTTTTTTTCCTGCTTCTTTGTGTAACTGTGCAACAAAACTCTGTAGGATCTTGAATTACACTGGATAGATAACCAAGGTTTGTCCCTTGGTACACAACCATAGTTATCTCTAGGCAAGAGGTTCCTCTGACTGTAATAATTTCAGACTGCCCCATTAATTGCAAACGAAGTTTCATGGGTTGTTCTGCTATTATCAGCACCTCCCTCTGGAAGCCCAGGAAAGAAAGGCATCGTTGTAGAAATGCTGAGGGAGGAGGATAAAACATATGGACAATGTCTTCCTCATTGTCCCAGGCTGGGTGCAAATTTTCTTACCTCACCTTACCATTCTTTTGGACTTCAGGCATTACCTGAGCAGTATGGACACCATGGAGGTCAGGGGTAGCAGGAACTTGACAGGCAGCAGTTGTTCCTTTAAGAGGTAGAGGCAATAACTGGCTGGTGTGGCTATAGAGAAGAATTTATGTTTTGTGTCTTAAGTTAAATTTAAGATGCAAAATAAAATGAAGTTAAATCTTTGCCATAGAATACTACTAGCAAGGCAAAATAGTTGATGATTATGTAAAATGATTTATCAATAAATAAGAAATTGAAGGTGTTTCTGACGTGAGATGATATCTTGAAAGGTAATCTTTAAAGTGGTCTAGAGAATGTTGAAGTATAGTGAATTAATATTTTCTAAAACTTAAGTACTCTAATGAGAGAGTAAATGATGACTAAGAAGCCTCAAAGTTGCCATTAAAGCTATTTGGACCTTGACATATAATTGGAATGCAAAAAAATAGTCCAACTTGTAAAAGTTTGCATTCTGCATGCTAAAATCTAGAGGGATTAAACAGCAGACCAACTGTTCATTAATCTTCCCATTGAAGCATTGCTGTCTGAAGTGTAGCCAGCAGGGTGATTATTAAATCTAAGGAAGGATTTAAGATTTAGAATGTATTTTGAAGCTCTTTTTGTGCATTATAACTTTCCTGCCAACACCATGAATTGATCACCCTTGTGAAAAATTAATCAAGGAAAATGTATTGTTGTTTTTTGACACACAAATATTACACTTAATAAAGATGGAGAGAGAGAGTGTATTTATGATAAAGGCTGTTTTTTTAAGAAAGTTGTATTGGAATAAAAATATTTGTAAGACTACAGTTAGCAGCTAAATCTGACATGCCAATGGCTTAGTGTCTGCCAGCCCTGGATATCCTTTATAACTTTCTGAAATAGAAATGCATTCTAATGAGTGATGAGATGGTGTTGCTGTTAAGAAATATCCACACAAATAATAATGCATTCTAAGTGCAAAGATGTAAGAAACAATTCCCCAAGCACTCCCATTTTCATGATGCATTGTCCATGCCTGCATTTGCACTTATATTCCATTGTTCTTATCTTCCTCTTAGAACAGAAACATTTTGGAGTACAGATTGTCCTTTGGGAGAAGCAAGGAAGCAGTTTTTGTAACACCAAATATATTCTCATCACAAAACTAGTATTATCTATCACATCAGTTTGCAATTAAACTCAACTGTGTTGTTCCATCCTGTTTCTCCCCAAATGATTCAAAGTCCTCTGTAGTGACTGTTTAGAACTTCTGGAAGGCATTTGCGCCACTTGCCTTGGGATGTTTTGTAGAACAGTCTGGACAATGAATCTTTGCAAGTTTCTCTGTCCTCATTGTGGCAAGAGAGGTTCCTCTAGGGAGTGCTTAAAAGCAGAGCCTGCATTAGGAGCTCTGCGTTGTCCTCTGGAGCAGTGTACCCTTGCCCAGCATTCAGAAAGGGGTCTAAAATGGGTGAACTGCATAGCTAAACATGGGTAGTAGGACAGTTTGTACTCCTTTCATCTTCTAGTTTGCATCTCTCTATTTACTTGACTCTAGTCAAGCAGTTCCAGATACCTGTGGCAGTTGTCACCTTCTTTTCTTCTCTTCAGCCTTTGTTCTTACTTCCCATATTTTAGTAATGATGGCATTATTTTTTAAATAGTTGTAGTGAACTATCCTAGCAGCTGTTGGGTCATGCAGGAGGCAATAGGTGCAAGCAGCATTTTCTATTTGGCTTTGGGATGCGAAGTACATAGCTGTGGTTCTTTCTCATAGATCTTTTGCTCTGCCACCTGTACACTACATCTAATTCTCAAGAATACTTTAAAATGATGCCACCCTTCATGAGGTGCAAAAGCAGTTTTTTTTCTTAGATGGAAAGTGACTGTGTTTTCCCATGTGTCTATTGTTGCTCTAAATCCTGGGGATCACAGTAGGAGAAAGGTGTCATATTGATAGATAGGACATCATCAATACGCCTTCAAAGATTTTAGAGGGTTTACTCTTGTCTTTGTTTTCCTGTGAATACCCAAGTTTTGCAGTATTCGCGATGTGTCAGTTCTTTTCCAGTTTCCTTAGGCCACAGAGTGAAGTCAGAGCTTTAACCTTTCTCCCCACCCAACATTGCCTTTTCTACTCCACCAAAAAATAAGCCACTAAAACTAATTAGTACAGGGAAAGAAAGTGGCAGGTTATTTGCTTATGTTGTCAGTTTGCTGGCACTTTTTCAGTTGCTAAAGCAGAAAAAAATAATGTTACGAGACAACATTTCAGGTGGCTTCGGCCCAATTTCTATTTGCTCATGTCCTTTTTGAGCATTCAGCTGCAGTGGCAGAATATATAAACTGAAAATGAAAAAGTGGCATTGATCAGTAAAAATATATGTTCTAAAATGGTGTCCAAATGGTGTCCTTACTTTGCATGAAAGTATTTAGGGTAGTGATGGATGATAGGGACTGAAGGGATCTCAGCAGACCTGGTCTGACTATAGAGTGCCTGGTATTATGTTCAAAAATAGAGATATAATAGTATGCTCATTCGAACTAAAAGCTATTAATCTATACTCAGGTGAAAATGGTTAATGCAGAAGCATATTAATGGTAATAGGGAAGTGAAATAACCAATTCTTTCCATCTCTGACAAAATGAACCCAGTGCAATACCAATGATGAAAACTGTCACTTACATAACTTCCACTTTCAGTCAAGCGAAATAAAAACGAGACCCACAAGTGACTCCAGAGGAAAATTTAGAGAAGTGAAGGACTGTTTTCCCTTCTTTATTGTACTTGCCCATTTACTTCAATTTTTCTCACAGTTAATGCAAGAAATTCGATTTTATATTTAGAAACATTGTATCCTAAGAGGTAGCACTATCATAAGAGATAAAGTGCTGGGGCTTCTTGTGTTGTGTACAGCACTAAGTAAACACCAAAAAGCCAGAGAACTGAGGAGTTCCTTAGCAAGACAAATGAAATTATGAGTTACTGATTTTAAGCAGGCGTGTGTTTTTCTCAAGTTTGCGGGTACCGGAGGTAGTTTTGTATAAACTAGCCATCATCTGTTGATTGTTAAATAGATAAATATGATAAGTAAATGGTTTTTCCTAATCCTTTTTAGCAAGACTCTGTTTGCTACTCATTATTTCTGTGTAAATATGTTTCCTGGGTTATTTTTTCATTCTTTTGGTTTCTTCTTTCTGCTTTATTATTGTTTTCAGCTTTTGTCCTTCGTCTTCTTCCCTTATAGTCAGGGTTGGACACCTTCCTTATGGAATTTGCTGGAAAATAGGGACCAATTGTGAGGTGAGAGTAAGCCTTTTTACAGTGACATCACCAAGGCATGCTGTGTTACACATTCAATTTAACACCCTTTTTCAGTCTTACACTATCTGAAATAGAGCCTTTGAAACTCTCATAACCTGGAACTTTCCAGAGGTCACCAAAGGAAGGAGTTCTTGTCAGGCAGAATCAGCATACTGGAGAGCAAACTGTTAGCTCTCTTATAACATGCTTCAGCCTGAGCAATGGGGCTCGGTCAAAGGGGAAACTGTTAAAGTGAAGATCACAATGCCTGTTCCAAGTGGAGGCATAGCAAAAGTAATCCACACCCATGCTCATGTAGGCAGCAATCTATATACTATGTCTCACTAGGGTGCAAAAACTATTGCTGCTGTTTTCAGCTGTGAAAGGAAGATAAATATGCTTGTTTCAAAAGGGTAGCTGGTTAACTTTAATAAATTAGTCCAGGAGAAAACACTGCTTCTGGGTGAAACAGTTTTGTGGATTTTTTAAGGTGATTGTCACTATACCTCTGTTTGTTCTTATGCCCAAGGCACGAACATTGCAGTACATGACTCTGTGAAATGTGTTGCCATCAGGAAGAGCAATTTGGGTAGACATTGGCAATTGCTTGTGCATTTTGAAAAAGCTTGAAAAGAACAAATCCCAGTGCACAGTGTTGTGTAGTATGCTTAGAAGCATGTACCCCTGGAGCAGTAGCAGACATTTTAATTTTCAAGAGTTTGAGTTTTGGTGGGGTTTTTTTTACAGATAGCTGGTTGCTAAGATGTGGTAAATGTCCAGTGTGCAGCTATTGTGCCCAAAAGAGATGAAGAAAGCAAAGTAAATCACCTGAAAATTTCAGCTTGTGATGGTTTCTGAACCATTAATCTTAAAAAGAAGAAATCATAGCTTAATGTGCTCAGGAAGGGTAGTAGATATATTAAAAAAAAAAAAAAAGGTAAATATTGAATGATTATGCCTCTTTGGATGATGATGGTTTACTACTTTAAATTTTGCTTCCTTTTTTCACCTTAATGTAATGTACTACTTTAAAGAGGTTTTAAAAACAAACAAAAACCCATGACCTCACTGTTAGCCAAAATTAAAGATTTTTTTTTCAGATTTCGCACCCCCTCAAAATTAGGGAAAACTGTACAATGTAGTATATTTCTAAGAGAAGTAACCTGTCATTAACAAAATAATTGTGAAAATTCTGAAGTAGAGAAATCAGAGTTTATAAGTGTGATTTCTTAAAATGTTTTGTGTTTACCTGAAGGTGAGGACTCTATTCTGATGACTTACATAGATTTAAAAATAGGATCCTTTAACTCTGATCATTTCATTGTAAAAAAATCAAAATAGTGCCTGGAGAATTTTTCTAGGGCATGAAGGAGAACAGGGGAGGAATATGACCTGCAAGCATTGGCTAATTTATTTTTTTCCTAAAAATGTGAAAAGTGCTTCTGATTTCAAAATACTGAGCAAATCTCATTAACTACCTCAATTTCCACTCATGTTCAGCAGCCAAGAGTTATTAGAAGTAGATATTAAAATGCATTGATAACTACTAATGTCTCCTTTGATATAAATGCTATTTCAGTAGCCAGTGCAGTAATTTTATTCAAGGAGCTTAAGAATATATATTACTCTTGGATATATGATGCTACTACATTAACTATTTATTTTTGGCCCAAAATGATCTTGTTCGTGTAATGTGCTTAGTTGAACTAATCTAAACATCAACTTAATAATTTTTGGTGTGGTTTTTTTTTCTTTCTTTCAAGACTGTTGTAAGTGCAGTGAGAACATCATATCTGAAACAATGTTTTTTCTGCAGCTCCAAGGTATAGCAGCAGAATATATGAGGTCATGATATATGTTAATTGCTACTAGGAATAAACATGTGTTCTTATAATATATAGCTGTGGAAGCTGTTTTCCAAACTGCCAGAAGTTTCTGCACCTTCATCAAACTAGCCCCAGATCTTGGTGTGATGCATTGTGTGATTTCAGTTTAGAGTAGAATTACTGAGGGGTGTGAGAGCTGGTCCCAGAGAACATTGCTCACATTCATGACTGACATGGGAATACTTTTTATTCCTGTGGAACAGGAAGAACTTTAGGTTGGTGAGATCTCTTGACAGTGACTTTGAAGAGATGCTGCAGTAGCTGCATAGAGGCTATTTAATATTACACAGTAAATGTCTTATGCTTTGTTTTGCCTCAAGTAATGCTTCTAGCGCAACATGATGATGCATGTCACATCCAATTTTTAAATAAGAGACTTATTTCAATTCCTTTTAGTTTACAGGACAAGAATTATTGTCTTTTGCAGAAATTTTAACGCTCAATTTAGCCCTGAAAATTGCTGTCTCTTTCAAAAAAATTATTCTGTATGTCATAAACTCAAGAGTTCTGGTAATTGTACAAAGCACAGCAGGAGCTTCAGTACAGAACACATCAGAAAAGTATATCAGAAACCTAAAAAGCTTTCATAGACTTGAATATTCCTTGGACTTCCATCAAAGTCCTTTTTGCCCTTGTTCAGTCTCTATCAAAGAGGTACTTCTGTTCATTTTTATTTTTTAATTGGCAATTTCTGATATGACATAGTTGCCATTAATCTTAATACAGTTCCAGCTTTGCTTCTGGTAAGCTTAAAGGAGAAGAAAATTCCTTTAAAACAAGAACACATCCCTAAGAACACAATGTTGTTCTCTGTAGCTGTGTATCTGTGTCTGGGTGATAGTGTACTTCTGAAGAAATCTCCAAAGAGAAGTATCTTTAGGCTTTACGAGACAGTCTTTTTTCTAAGTTATATGAAAAGGTTCTGTTTTAACATTAGCGTATTTTAAGGATGCCCCAAACATCAGTTGCAGTACATTGTCCTGAATAAACACACTGGAGATCTAGGTAGTTACCTCTCTGGTTCATCAGTCATTGTGCTGCTGTAGGAGGGCAATGTTTGGCCCTCGTGCAGCAGTACCTTTACAATTGTGTCAGCTTCTGGTGGAGTCTTTGGAAGAATGTCACCATTAAAGAATGTGTTTGGATTGCTGGTGCTAGCCCAATGGCCACACTACAGTTCTTGCTGCTCCTTAGCAAGCTTCTGGAGGCCAACAGAGACCTGCATAGTCCTAATTAGAAGGACATCATTAGAAGGACTTTCAAAGATAAAATAATGTGCAGCATCAGTTGGAGCAGTTGATGCAATCACTTATCAATGTTCAAATGTAGGTGATGAAGCATTTCCTATGGTCTGCATCAGTGCAGAGATTCCTCTTACAGCTTTGTTTGGTAGTTTGGAAGAAAGAATTGTTTTATACTTAATTCAGAATGGCATACAAGTAATCATAGTAATAGAAGGAGGAAGGTATCAGAACTCCTGGGTAACCTGTTATTTTAGAGGCAGTCTGTGCAATGGCTGTGTTTTTTATTCCACCTTGTCATGAATGCGTGATTTGGATTTCTTAAAGTCTTGTGAAAGGTATTAGCAAAGGCATTTTGAATATGGTGTTGTGAAAGTGTGATTTAGCAAGGTTCAATGTTAACATTCACTCTGTTATTACTCTGCAGCAGAGTTGTTTGAACAGTGATTCAAAACTACAAAGGCATAAGTAAAGCTACCAGGGCACAAGTCAAAGTTATCATACTAAAGGTTACACACAATATCAGTCACTTACCAAAGATCTGCCGTTGTAAAGGGTCTCAGCCTTGAGAGTCTCAAGGGGAGACCACAGCGATGCAGCCAGGCTGTTTAGCTGGGAGAGCTCAAAGAAAACTCACTTCATCTGTCATATATATGGAACACAGTGGTTGGCTTTTAGTGAAATTACATGCAGTGGAAGGGTTTTGAGAGAGATTTCTTGTACTCACAGCCTTCCTTGTTCCTCAATAAACGAGTCTTGGAAAAGCCACCTGCTGTTAATGTGTGAATCGCCTGATCAGTGTTCCAAGGTCATAGGCACCAGTGCTCACTTGGGTCCCTCTGCTCCTTTGTGGGTTTTCAGAGAACACATGGGAACTAGAGGAGTTTTTGGCCAAGCTGTGGCCCAGGCCATGACCTCTGTTGAAGCCTGTACCAAACTGCTGCTAGTTTGGTCATGTGTCTGAGTGCACCTGTCACACAGCGTGTTACCATGCTGGAGTGTGCATGGAGCACAAGGGTTTGCATCCAGAATGCCAGAATTTAGCAGAAGTGAAAAAAGCTGTTATGCAGCTTGAAATACATATTGTAAGAAAGGTAATAAGTGATTCAGATGGTGTTTAGTGTGTCTAGCAGTTTGCTGTCCCAGAGATGTAGTGTGCATTTTGAGCTGCCCCAATATTTTCCATGAAAGATGATGCATTGAGCCCTGACTGTTACGACATAGGACATGTCTAAAGTGTAAATGCGATCTCCTCAAAGCTACAGGAACAGAAGTGACCATCAAAAATGAAGAGAAATCTCTAGTGACTCTTTTGGCAAATGGCAAATGAAGCTCCAAGTGCTGCATTGCTTAAAGAGGAGGAGAATGTTGGTGCTTTTGCACTACTAGAAGGTGTACAGAAGCCAGATGAGCAAGAAGTTTTCAGAGGTTGAGAAATCATTCCTGTGCTCCACCTATCCTACTGCATTTCCTTGAATTTTCTTTTTCCTAAGCTTTACAGTAGAGAAGAAGATAATCATGTTTGTGTTGCCTAATTATATAATTAGTTAAATTTGGTATGATGTCCAATAAATAGAAAAGTTATTTAAGGGGTATGTTCTAGAAGTGAAAATCAGTTATTTTCATTATATTTTGAACATTTTCTTAAGTTGTAGGCATTGCTAAAAATGATTTTTCATCTTTAAGCAAAAATACACTATTAAGGTAGTTATCTAGTGCTAAAGACTATTTTGAATTAAGCTTTTTTACTAGTATTTGCAGTAGATGAAATTGCGTATGTGTAATGATTGGAAAAAAAGTGAATTTAAACAGTGCTTCAGTAGATTACAATTGTTACTGGGTTTTTTAAAAAACATGTTATCTCACCTTTGAATGAGTTGAGCTTTATCCATCAGAAACTGAAGGTGTGGTTCAATCCAAAAGTATTTAGGAGGACTCTAAGTAACATGAATTGAAAAAGTTCCTCAAAGTGGGTATATATGGCCCATCGAAATCTGTATTTGAATGATCTGTTTTCTCCAGAAGGTGTTTTATGTGTTAATAGAGCATTACTTTTTAGTGTTTGATAATTTGTTAGCAGTAACATGGATAGTTGATGTTGATTTGTGGATTAAATAACCTCGTAATGATACTAGACATTCAAATCCTGACTGACAACAGTGTCAATCCAGGATGTCTTTGAAGAAGTCTGGAAAATGATGGTAGTAACAGGAAATGATTCATTAAAAACTTTGAGTCTTGCAAATTATTTTGGAATAATGTGTGGATTTCCAAAAGATTGTGGCTGATCTGCCAAATATAGTTCCATGCAGAATTAGATTTCTTTGTGCCCACAATAACTTTTTCTGATATTTTCTGTTTTACACTCAAACCTCTTAATATTTTTCATCTCCAGTTCCCCCCATAGCATTGAGAGAATTGAAATAACCTTTTACATTGTAAGTTTTTGAATAATTATTTAATTAGAACTGAGTCTAATGATCAATTAAAATACAGGAATGAAGGCAGTAAGAACCAGAGATTAAAGGAATGTACTTAATTAGTATTTTGCTTTGAAGATAAATATCAATAAAAATATTTTCCCTCATGGGGATGGTTGTGCTGCTCATATAATCTTTGAAAGCTCTGAAACCAAGCAGACAAATCTCAAGAAGTCTAACTGAAGCAAATGATTTTACATTCAACATGGAGTGTACCATATGTCTTTCAGGAACAGGATTAATGAGACACTTAATAGCTTTTTAATGCATCTTAGTGTTTCAAATTTGTGACACATTTGATACATTCCTAATAGAATTTCTATTCTCTTACGGTTTTCTGTTGCAAATAAATCCTTGCATATGAAATAGTTTTGCTAAAATGTTATTATTGCTTTTTAATTATCTTAAATGCAAGTAGTTCATTTTAAAGATGATATTATGGTTTTTTCCCCCTCAGGAAAAAAATAGTAAATTTCCACTCAAATAGGAGTAGTACAGTAAGAGCTTTAGGTCCAGTGGATTCCTTTGCAGAACAAACCATGTTTCTCATACCCTGTTATTCACACCTTGGGTTAATATCTTGAGTAATTTCCTTCTATATCCATTGTATCTTGGAAAATAATTACCTTGGAATAATTTTTGAAAATTTTATAAAAATACAGTTTGTGACCCAAAACACATCAGAAGGGAACATTTTAGAGTCAAGGGCACATGCATATTGTACTTTCTTTTTGCACATACCTGTTGCTTTGTCCAACATGAACATGCCATTATTTTGTGAATATTATGTGCACCAAGTGTTACAATAGCGCTTCCTTTCCATGGTTAAGTGGTCAAAAAAATGAAATGGGTTTTTCCTGGAAAAAAGTCTATTGGAAAATCAACTTCAGAATGACAAATAAATTTTGAATTAGTATGGCTTACAATCAATGAAAGTGCTAGCAGCTTTACAGCCCTTTCATTCAGGATTAATCATTTTGAATAATAAGACTGAAAGAAGGTAGTGCAAGGTGAATGATATGCTGATGTTCTTACAGCGTGTATTTTGCAGGTTTGGAATTGGGGTTTTTTGTGTTATGGGGTATTTTTTGGTTTTTTGTTGGGTTTGGGGTTTTTTTGGTGGTTTTTTGTGGGTTTGGTTTGGTTTGATTTTTTTTGTTTTGTTTTGTTTTTACAAGACTGGTCCGGTTATATTAGCAATATATCAGTTTGTGTAATCTTGCATGAATATGAGGTTTTGGGTGAAAAGTCCCTATAAATATTCTTAATTTCTCACTGTCTTCTGCATCTGCTTTCTCTTGTTGGTATGCAGGCTAATGTGATGGAAGATTAAATATTTTATACAAAGTAGCTGAAATAAGTTTGAAGTCATCTTTTTTTTACCACTGAAGCTGTTAGAGGAATGAATCATTTGTAATTGCAGACTGTTAAAACAAGGAAAGACTTAATATCCTTGTACCTGTTTCTGTGAATAAGTTTTATTGCTGAATGGAATTTCTGACTCTTAGTTGTTTTGAAATGAGACTCAATATTTGTATAGCCTTTTGAGGAAATTAATGTAAGCATTAATTGACAGTAACTATGTCAGGTCCCATTATAGGTAAGAATTTAACCTTAGATGCTCATGTTTACATAAAAGGAAATGTATCATGGTACAGAGAGAGCGTAACATGTGATTAGCATATTTGGTGGTGAGGTTTTTTAAAATAATCTCCTTGGGCAAATACTTTTAGGTTTAATCTGCAGCATTTAAGAACAATATCAATTAGGATATCTGTTGAAAAATACATTTTATAAGTAACTGCATTTTAAAATATGCTACAAGAGAACGTGCATTGACAAGCACTAAAAATTTTTGATTTTTTCTTGATCTGCTTGCATCTGTGTACTCCTCTGCTCAGCTTTTCAGCTCCTCTCCTACTCCTTTTTCTGTATTTTGAAAGTGACGCACAGTAGATTGGTTTAGGTTGGTTGTTAGGTACACCATCTTCTAACAGGAGATAGTACCTGGAGTCAGAGCTCTACTGTGCTATCATCTCCATTCACAAAATCAGATATGATTTTGTAGCTCTTGGTGACTGTAATGACTATCTGAAAATGCGTGCTTAATTCCTAGTTCACACATCTGACTGAAGAGAGCGGACAGTCAGAAAGGTGATGGTTCTGTTTCAACTTTGTGGTTTCTCATCTGTTCCTTGCATTTCAGCTGTGCTTGGGATGTTGGTGTTGCACCCAAGCAGCTGAACCATGCAGAGTGGAGGGCCTTGATTCATCTCCCTCTGCTGCAGAAAGCAGGTGGTTCTCCCTGAGTTATCCTTTCAATGGCATGATGTGGTTTAATCCCTGCCCAAGGCACACATCCATTGTTTACACAGGTCATTGTGCTGCACTGTCAGCTGGTTGCATCTTGTAGAGAAACAGTTTCATGAGACTTGGTACTATAAATGAGCTACGTGCAGGCCACATAGAGTGTCTGGAAAGATCGATCTTGCTGAGATCTTTCTAAAAGAAGAGATGAAAACAACCGTTCTTGAACACTGGAAAGTTTTTACAGAATGCTGGAACTGATTTAATTGGATTGTTGTTGTAATTTGACTTCTCATATCTTTGAGTAGTTGGGAGAGGCCTTTTTATGTTGATGTTTGGTGATTTTACATGGAGAATCTCATACTGTATCCCCAGTATTGTATCTACAGTAGTAGAAAGAGCTCTGTGTCTTTGAGTCTATCTTCTCAATTGTTAATATTGATTGTGGTATTTCTTTAGTTTATTGGGGGTTTTTTGTTTTTTTGTTCTTGGTTTTTTTTTTCCTTTTTTCCTCCTGGATTTCTGTCTCATTGTGGGTAAATTTTAAATTAGCTGCTTTAAATTCAAAGTTCATCTAGTCTAGCTATTCTAAATTTATGCATAAATGCTTGTAAAACTACTCTGTTTAAGTACTTACTCAGTGCGGAAACTTGGTTTCAACATGGTCAGTTGTTTCTTTATGAAAAACACAACAAACATAACAAACTGCATAACTCTCTCATATAAAGCTGTCTTGTATAGGAGCAAAATACTAGCTTGTATTCCCTTACACAGGGATTGTTTTGTATTTGTGTCCATGCCTAACTGGTTTTGTTTCTTTTTTTTTTTCTCTTCTTTTACTTTAAAAGGTATTTCTCAAGAGTGACCGGGTTGCAAGAATGGTCCACAGTGGAGGATGTTCTGCAAGTGACTTTAGAGATGTTTTTAAGAAAAACATAGAAAAGAGAGTCCGAAGTTTGCCGGAAATTGATGGATTAAGCAAAGAGACAGTGTTAAGTTCTTGGCTAGCCAAATATGACGCCATATACAGGGGAGAAGAGGACTTTTGCAAACAGCCGAATAGAATGGCCTTAAGTGCTGTATCAGAGCTGATTCTGAGCAAGGAACAGCTTTATGAAATGTTTCAGCAGATTCTAGGGATCAAAAAATTGGAACACCAGTTGATTTATAATGCCTGCCAAGTAAGTATTGGTATCATTTGGTTTTATTGTGTCCAGAATGTCTCCCCTCTGCCAGCAGGTCCAGTGCTTACTCCCTGTGTGTAGAATCCTTAAATTTTAGGTACATTTCTGCAGTCCAAGGAGATGAAACTGCTCAGCAAGGAACCTTTGCATGATCTGATTGCTGCTGAGCACTTGGATAAAGGGTATGCAGAGAATGTGGTACTTATGCTACAGGGCTCTCCTTTTACAGTGTCACAGCTCACACAACTTGAGTGATTCTGAGGAATGTGCCATGGTCTGTAAATCTACATACCCTCTGATAAATTACATACGCATGCACATACATTTCTGAGCCTGTGTGTTAATCTTTAAAAGAAATTTGCTGCCATAAATAGATGACAGGTGATTCAGGACCCTGTTGGACATCCGGTGTCTAGAATGTTTGTATGTTAGAACTAAATGTGCTTCAATTCAAGCATCCTCTACAAAGCTAATTTTCACATATCTGCATTGTTGTTTTGTTGGATAAATGATTTTTCCTGTAAATTACTGAGGCCAAGACAGTCCATTCAACAGTCATATTTAGATTTATGTGTATAATGTCTCACTAATCAGTAATATAGTTGGTATGTAAAAATATTTTATTAACCAGTGTCCATAGTGATGGAAGTATAAGTTAACAGTTACTTAAGGAGGAAGAACCTGAAGAAAAAGAAGGTATTTTTGCTAGTCTCACAACCAAGTGCATAGATGAAGCATTTAAACTGCGATCACACAGCTTCTTACACTGTCTATAAAATAGTCAACAGCTAAAATGTTTTTCATATATTATGCTGAAGGCTGGTTTGTAGTTATAGGCCATCTTAATATAGGAACAAATTATGTCTTAGTGTACCATGAAATCATGTATCTGTTATATGATTGAAACATCTGCAGTATGTAACACTTCTGCTGCATCAAATTATGAGCAGTGTTTTGAATTAAAAGAAATAGAAAGTATTCCTTCTTTTTCTTCCTATTTGTCCCCTCTTTTTTCCTTTTTCCTCTAAATTCTCAGGTAAATCACTAAGCCTCTGGGATATGTGGGTTGGTAATAAGATGAAGAAGCATTGAAATCTGGGGGAATAATTCTGCTTAATTTTGGGAGGGTTTTATATACAATAGAACATAGAGGAATGGGAGGCAGTTTGGATAAGTCTTCTGGAGGTCATTCAGTCCAGCTTGCTCCAAGCAGGGTCAGCTGTGAGGACAGACTAGGTTACTGAGGGCTTTACCAGATAGGTCTTAAAACTTCTAGGAATGGAGACAGATTGTGCAAACCTTATGGACAACCTGTTCTATTATATGAAAACATGAAAAAACCCCTATTTTTTGCCAAATAGATAACTTGTTACTTATAATAGAAACTCAGTATGGATTCCTCTCTCCTCTGGTGTCTGGTGATGGTTAAGTTTTGCTTTGTACATTGCTGTGGGTAGTCAAAATCTGCTGTTAGTCTGCATTGGGCTAGAGAGACACAAAAAAAGTGTGACCTGTAGAACTTTGAACAATTAAACAAGAAAATTGTTCCCTTAGTCTAAAAGTGGTTTTGATGATACATCCACTAGGTTACTGTATCTGTATACTTGAAGGCCTCTTTGTTTTGGTTCATATCTGTATAAAATTTGATGGACCAAAACTGTTTGGTAAATATCAACAATTTTCTGTCTTAAATTCTTGGTCCATAACCCATAGAGACTGAAACATCCCAGTGGCTAATTTTTGTCTTCTAACATGGTAGAATTGTGAGCATGGAATGGTTGTCTTTTCTTATTTTTTATTTGCAAATTAAAGAGAAAATAACCTTGTTGTGGGTAAGAACGGAGAAAGATTGACCACCCTGACATGTGCAAAGATGACTCAGTGGGATTAAGAGAAGGCACTTCTCTTGCTCTTCCTGCTTTTAAGCACTGAAGGCTGTAAAATCTTCTGTGCAGGTCTCTGAAGTACACAGTGTTTACCCTGGATTCATGTATGGGAGGATGGGAAGTATGAAAATCTACTTCTTCAGGAGCAGATACACAAGCACCTATGTACTTCAAGCTGGAAAGAATGGAGAGGGAAAGGCTTTAAGGCTATACCCTTGTTTTGGGGTTCTAGCTGATTTTACTTTTCTGAGGCAAGGATGAGGTTACTTTGCTAAAGCAAAAACTTTCACTATGTAATCCAACAGAGTTGCTACGAACAACAATTTTCATATCCTGTTCCTGTGGCCCAGTCAAGCACATAATAGACCAAAGTTATGAGGAAAAGTCTGTTGCAAAGAAAAAGACAACAATCATACCTAACCTTGCCAAGAAGTGCAGTGTAGACAGCAACCAGTCTCTGATAATGTAATACCTTTTCTCCTTTGGTGAAATCCCTTATTTCTCATTATAGTTTTAATAATATTTTAGTGTAGGCTGTATCTTATTCCTTTGTATTGACAGTGTATTTATAGGAGATGAGATGAAGTTAGGCTCTCTTTTCAGTCAGCACCAGCAGTTTTCATTCTGCCCTAGAAGCCTCTATCTGTCTTTGTATGGAAATGCTCACTTTCATTTCCCTTTGCTGCTGCTGATTAGAATACTAGAGACATGTAGATAATGATAATCAATAGTGTCTGGGAGCAGTGAGATAAGTCCAAGTCCAAATAGATGTTAAAATTGTATTTTTGATAGAGGTTTGATTAGTTTGGCTTCTAGCCTATGCTTCTAGCAGAGAATCAGATATAAGAAATTCTGTATATTTTCCAGCTCTGAGAAACAGCTGCCCTTAAAAGCAAATCTGTACAGTTATAATTTGTGCAAAAAACTCTTTTTTCTTTCCCCCATTTTTTTAATACCTTCCAGTCCTTTGGAAATAGGAAACAGAAAAATGTCTTACAATGTTGATGATAAGAGTAAATTAT
This sequence comes from Ploceus nigricollis, assembly GCA_013399945.1. Taxonomy (NCBI): domain Eukaryota; kingdom Metazoa; phylum Chordata; class Aves; order Passeriformes; family Ploceidae; genus Ploceus; species Ploceus nigricollis. Next base: position 273,366 of record VXBC01009563.1, read on the forward strand.
CCTGCTCCTGCAGGGTTGCTAAGCAGACAAGGGTGCTCTTTATAACTGTAGGAGGTATTGTCTGCCAGCCTCCTCCTTGTGACTTCCTCAGCATTTAGAAACTTTTTATTGGATTTCACCAGCTTCTGCTCCCCAACCTGCTCTAAATGGAGCATTCCCTTCAACTTGTAAACCATTGGTGTCTTGATATCTCTGCCCAGCAGACAGTTCTGCTGGGTGTGGGTCCCTGCCCGTCCACACTGGCTGTCATTCTCCATCCTTCGTCTGATAGCAGTGAGAACCAGTGTTCATTCAACCAGCAGAGAAACCTAATCAGAAATAAAGTGAATATTGATAGATCATCTCTCTGACACTGACAAACAGAGTCCACATAACTATGAGAATTTTATGTATTTTCTTCGAAGAAGAACTTTTTTCACAATCTTTTAACATACACTAAATGCCTAAGCTTGTACTTAGGTAGTGAACATTAACAAGATGTTCACATTAGGATGTTGAAGACTTCTGTGATCTTGTTTTTTACTTCACAATTAGAGAATGGCCAGCAACTGCTGTTAACCACCTACATCTCTTTGTGATTAAAAAGTTCAATTTTGTAAATGTTAAGACTTTCACCTGATTTTTATTTACATTGTGTTGCCTCGAGCTGTGTTATATGATAAAGAAATGATTGCCAGTTAGCTGGGTCTTAATGAGCTCCCTGACTTGCATTTGAGATTCTTGGCCAAACTGTCTCAATTTCTTTGATTTACAGAGATCAAACAGGATACTTTTTTCCTTTTTTTAAAAAAAAATTTATTTATTCACTGATGTAGAAGATAACTTTGCAGTAAGTCAAACTGAAGGTCAAACTCAAACTGATTTGTGGTCGTACACTATTATTACACCACTTCATCAGAACCAGAATTTCTTTGTCAGGTAAATTGTAATTCCACACAGGAGTTTATTTTATTTTGAAAATGCCTTTATAGGGTTGCCTTTTTTGGCTGTTCTAAATTCTCTTCTTGGGTGCCCAGAGGAGAGAACAATACTTTTCATAATGAAAGAATGCAAATTGCATTCTGTTTCCTAACAAGCAATAAATAATTTTTAGTATAATATAACAGTTTCTAAGAAGAATTATTTATTAAGTGTTTTAGTCTTGACAGTTTTGGTAATCAGCCACAAACTAATTCTTTTGGAAATAGCTTTAGATGGTACTTTGCTGCAAGATATCTCTATCTGCTTAAAATCCTCGTATTGTGTCTGATTCTTGATTAGCTTTTGCAAGATATAACTTTTTGTATAGGTGTCTAATATTGAGAACAATGGATTATATTGTATCTTCCATAATAAATATTTTTATTTTTAATTCTAAGAGTAGTTTCTGTCAAGAATTTCTTCTGCCTGAAGTCTGCTTATAGTGCTCAATACAATTGCAATCTTTCACCCAGCACTTTTCTGAAGTCCAGTTAATTATGCAGTTTTGGAAATAAGTCAGATTAAGGGCCATTTAATTTGCAGCAAGGCCTTTGTGACTTTTGCATGTTTTTAGTTCTGATCCTTTCCTTGGTAAAATGATGATAAGTAGTAGAGTTATTTCACAGATCATTTCACAGTTCACAGTTATTTCACAGAATTTCCCATACTTCTGGATATTTTCTGTACAAACTTTCATACCCTACATAAGTTATGAGGACAAGTGTGAGTTTATGAAGCATAAAGAATAATGATATCTTTGTACAGAAAGTTTCAGTGTAGTGTTGATAATCTTCTTCTTGGAGTAATTTAACAAGTACTAAGATTCAGTTTAGTTTTTAGACCAAAATTTAAACAGATTCTTTAAGTTGAGGCCTGACGCAGGGAAAAAAATGGTTTGGGCTGTATCTTCTAGAACACATAAATATGTATATCTGCAGGTTTTTTAGTCACAAGAAAAGACACTGACATCTGTGAGATGCTATAATGTGACCAGGGCTTCTGTTAAGCCAGTGTATTTCTGATGGTCACCAATGACAGTCATTCCTTACTTCATGCACAATTATACCTTGCACAACAGAGTAACCTGTGAAAAATATTGGCAAGGTCCATTGCTGTATTTTCAAGGTAACATCAGGTGTTAGCTAAGACATCCACTGATGTCTTAAACATCCCATAGAGCTCAAAATGTCCTTTCACCTCAGCCAGGATATTCCTATTGCCCTTAAAAAAAACAAAAATCCGACACCACAGTCCTGTTCTCATCACCTGCTTTATACGGGAGATCTGCTACTTTGAGGCCTTACCTGCTAAGAGTTTCCTGCTGGGTAGCTGATGCACAGCCCCAGCATGGGGCAGGGTTCTTTGCTCTCTAGATAAAAAGCAGTTTTGCAGACACTGCAGAGTGGATGCAGACAGGGCAGGAGTGAGGGTAGAAGCTGTCAGGCCTCTCAGTGGGCAGAAAGGACTGCAGTGGTATGAGAGATGTCTGGGGAGAAAAAAGCAGTGATTTTGTGGGAGTGTGGGTGGCTGTTGTAGAGCTGTAGTTAGTATTCAAGTTTTGACTGGATTTTTATATTCTAAATGTGAGTCTAGAAAGTTTCTGCACGTTGTCATGGGATAATAGTGATGTCCTTTCTTACACAACAGGTCAGTCCTTTAAAATCGTCCTATGTGTCTGTCAACCTGAAAAGTGTTTCATGCCTTTTATAGCAGAAAAATTCAAATAACCACACTTCTGGCTTATTCACACGTGCTTTTAGTTTCTAGTACCTGTAAATACCAGAATATATCTTCCTTCATGCTGTCCTCCCAAAAAAAATAAAGGTTTGTTTTCTGATTGATTTTACCCTCTTCAAGGGGAAGAAGAAAGATCTGCCGCTGTGTGTTCTTGAGCAGAATAATTCAAACAAAATATTTCAATGAAGAAAGAAATTGTCATTTTCTACAGGATTTTGGATGTTGCCTTTTATTCATGAGATGTCACTCTTGATTACATGCATATAGGATTTTAATATGAAGTTATTTCAGTAGTTATATTTTCTTAATGATGTGCTTCATTGGTATTTTACCTCCATTCAAAAGGTTTGGAAAGGTCTCGCTCAAGACTAAAAATTTCAGTACTTTGGGAAATAGTGCTGCAACCTCAACTATTCCTCCCAAGATTACTTCTGTAATCCTCTTGTGAGAAATTCAGAGCTAAAATGAATGGTGTTTGTCAGGCCAGTTTGGATTTTCAACCTAGTAACATGAGTTCTTATGAAAAAGGAAGTCTTGTAGCCCCAGGTGCTTCAGTTCTGTTAGCATGCAGTGGTGGTATTTAAATAGGCTGGAGAGAGAGTGTTTTAGCTCCTGTGAACAAATGTTTTTTTCTATAATGGCAGAGTTTACTTTGGGAAAAAAGTCTCTGATTGGCCCAAAGGTTTTTGATTTGTTCTCATTTACTCTAATGATAGAAGAGTGATGGAAAGAATATTAAAACATCCTCAGAAAAGCAAGTTACCTTTTTACCATGCTTAAGTATCTGGCTGTGAACAATGTTTAGAAGCCATGCACGCTACATAAGGAAATACTTTGAATTATTTTTGTTTCTAGCTAAAGCAATACTGAGAAAATACTAGGGAGAAGTGGTATGTTGGCAGCATTAATGCATTTTTCAGTACTTAAGGTATTGCAGTGTCCTTCTTACAAAGCTATTGCACGAGGAAAATTGGCTTTCATATACACATTTAAAAGAAAAACAAGTGGATCTTCTGAAAACCATGAAACTATTCAAAGCTGGTTTTGTCTAGTATAAGCATTAGGAAAAAACTCTGAAGAATAGTTTTGCACTTTTAGTTTTAAGATGAAATTTACATGTGGATTTTTCTATCACAGAGCTCCTTATGCATATGTGGCTTCTGTTTTGCATCTGCATGAGGGAATTGGACATTTAGGGTCTCTAGGAGACTGAGAGAGTATCAACACTCATTGACTATGGGTTTTACTTGTGTTTTCCGAGTTGGCATACTTGTAGGCCTGTTCTGTGCATCACCTCTCTTGTCATGAGAGACCTGACTGGGAATCAGCAGAGAGAAACTGAGAATCAATCACCCATCTACCCTGCTCTGTCTTATGCCTTCTCTGAGGATAGAAATCATGGATACTGGGATTTTGGCTGCAGATCTTTCTTTCAAGCTGCTTTGTTTTCCAAGACTGTCTTTGGCATTCAGTGAGTGAAGGAACAGCAGTAGAATGGCTGTGTTAGCACAAAGAAATAAGGAGGTTGTTCTGGGCTTTATAAAAGGAGATCCTCTAAGCTTTTAATTTTACCTTGCCTGTGTTCCTTTCCCTAAATACTCTTTTGGAGCTCTAATGAAGTAATTAATGGTGTTTTGACATTCGCTTGAGTTCTAGATCCAAGGGAGTTAAGCTTGCCTGAACACTCAAAGCCAAATATATCCGGCATTTAACTTGCACTTATATTAAAATCACCCGTGCATTTGACTCATCATGTTTTATATTACCAGATGAGAATAAAATTTGTCTACTTTAGTATTAAGGATAAAAATAAATCTTTTCTACCAAAGGCTGTTGTATTATTAATTTATTTTTTAATCTTTTTTAAGGAGAGATTCTATGTCTTCAGGTAGGTGAATACAAAACAAATCATTTTTACAGCCACATTTCTAGACTGATGATTAAGTTTATTAATGTGTCTGACTGCTAGCTTATATGTGCATTTGAATGAGTCTCTGTGAGCAAGCTGAGTAAGTTAATGACCCTTAGCGTGAATTTGTTACCTGTTCTTCTTGTGGCATGATAGTATTTTATATTTCCTCTTTATCAATTTGAAGTAAAGAAGTTTTGCTTAGACAATCACTTGTTTCTCTGCAGCATTTTTCATCCTGAGGTGTCTTCAGCAGCCACTATGAGGCCACTCCTGTGGAAAAGCCACAGGAGAAGAATGACCCTGTTTCTGTGTCTCTCTGTTTCACTGGTAGTGAATTTTTTGTTTTGAAGCTTAGCTGCTTTTTTCCCCCATTTTTGGAGTTTTTGAGGGAGAACCCTCATAGTAGCCCTTCCTTCTTCGGAGGAAGTTTCCTTGCAAGCTGCCAGGACAAGGTCCTTAGGGGTTCCTGCACCCCAGTCACTCCAGAGGCAAACATGCAGGTCAGTGTGGAAACAAGCTGTCTCATTCCCTCTCTCTCTCTCTACATATATATATCTATACGATAGGTACATATGTTGGCCGTAAACTCATTATCAGGAAGAACTTCTTTATGTTGAGAGTGGCAGACCATCGGAAAAGGCTGCTCAGGGAGGTCCCCTCTGGACATGTTAGGTTTGACCCTGCCTTGGCAGGGAGGTTGGACTAGATGTTTTCCAGAGGTTTTTCCCTCTAACCCCTCCTATTCTGTGATATTTTAAATAGAAATGTAATAGCACCTCCATAATACAGGATGGACTGCCCTATGCAAGAGTAATTGTTTATGTAAAATGGTTGAGAAATCTACAGCTCTCTTTGAATGAGCTATAATTTGTGTGGTTTTTTTGTCCTCTAGGAGGGTTTTTCTATGCCTGTCCTAAAAATGAGAGAGCTCTCGGGACACCTTTTCAGCCTGCTGAGGCTGTCCTGATCTCTGGGATCTAATCTCTCAAGCTTTCAGGCTGTCCATTCCAGATACTTTCTCACCTTGAAAGCAGATTGATTTTCACCATCACACAGGGAGATGCTGCTTGTCCTTTAATTTATTCCCATACTTTGTATTACAAGCCTCAAGGATAGTTGTTCAGATTCAGTCTGGTGTCTGTGGCAAAGCTGTCTGATTTGTGATTAGATGTTCATAATTTCCAACTTCTGAAATGTTTACAAGGATTTGCCTGTTTCTCTCTCTAGGTCTTCTATAGGTAAATGAATTATCTTCATTTTAGTGCTGTAGGCATTATATAAAAATTCTCAGGCCAACTAAAATAACCTTGGTCAGTAACATGAGTAGATATTGAAACAGAAAAGTAACCCCCAGACTAAAAGTTTACAGCCTACTGAGAAAAAGTAAGAGAGGAGTAAAAATAGGATTTTCTGTACTTTTTCGTTATAGGAATCTGTTTCTTGAGCTAATGAATAAATAAATTGAATTTCAGACATTTTAGCTATAAATAGGAAAATTCTGTAATAATATTGAGGCATATTTAGTAGAAATGTCAACTTCTAGCTTGATGTTAAAAGGAGGTGTTGTTTGGTAAGCACTCTGGGGCTATGGCAGGAGAAACATCTCTTTGCAAATGATGGAAGGGAAGAGTCACTCCTGGTATCACCTCTGAATAAGCTGTCTTCCTAACTGGTCATGCAGTGTCAAGTTTTTTTTTAATGTGGGAACACTAAACTTCCTGTAAATGAGGGAAAATAGTACTGAACCATGCCTGAGAGAGCCTCCAAGGTATACACAATTTCTGGAGAAGCTTTGTTTTATTTCTAACAGCGCTGTTAACTCATGTTCCAGCCAATCTGGAACAGTCTTCTTACTGTACTGTGTCTTTTCTCAGGAGGCTGGAGACAGCAGAATGTTGCCTGAAACACCTATGCCTCCTTTGGGAAACTTTTCTGAATAATATTCCATGTTCACCATACTGGAGTAACTACTTTGCCTTAAAGATGGATAGCAGACTTTCTGTAAAACTGGTGTTTTCACACAGGTTTGATGTTAGCAATCTATATGTTTCCAGGAGAATAGAAGCTGGAAGTTCGTAACTTCTAGCAGTGGGAAGAAGTCTCCCTGTCTCTCTGCAGTTGTTCTAGAAAACTGGTTCAGGACCCTGGCTACAGAAGTGGATGAGTGAGTTCTGTTGTGGGAAGAGTACATGTTGGTCACTTCAGGTCATGGGGGTGGGATCAGAAGAAAGACTAAGCAAAATGTTATTTGTTGACTTCACCCTGTCCTGGACAAAGGCTCCCATCTGCTGGCCAAACCTTTATACTTGCCTCTAGCCTGCATCTCTGAGGGTACAAAGATTCCTGAGGCCCTTTTAGCCTTCCAGCAACTGCCCCTTAATCTGTGCGAGCACCAGTGACATGACCTTGACATCAAAGGTGACTGTAAGACTCTGACAACAAAGATGGCCCAGGATGACACTTCCAATGTGGCAAGAAAGCAAAGACGTGATTGTGGACAGAACTGCTAACTGCATGGAGGATTTTAAACTAGATTTTTAGACTGAAGAGCCCTAAACCCTTGTCTTTTGGGCCTCACTCCATAGATCAGAACCTTCATAGATAGCGAAGTCAAATTCTCATGGTGCAACACAAATCTGAAGTTTGCCTTCTTATACATTAACTTCTGGATTAAATCTATTCTTCAGTCCTTACTCAACTATTTGGGATTTTTTATTTTGTGGATAGGTATCTATACATCACACCACCACTGACCCCTAGAAATAAGTGGAAATACAGAACATTCTCCAGCTTATGCTATAGAATGGAACAGAACGGGGGGAAATTGGATTACATTTCTGCTATCTTCTAGCTTCTCCACATCATATTTACAGAAAGTTGTCAGCCTGAAGTCTGTCTAATTAAGTCAACAATATTTAATTATTTGGAAAAAATATTGACATGACATTCAAGGTGCTTTTGCTTACTTAATGCAATTCTCATTAACACTTATTGCCCTAATTGTGTATATTCCCTTTGGTTTCAACACCCCAAAGAAATTCTTACCAGTCATTGGTAAGGCAAGAAAACATTTTGCATTATATTTTTGGAGAGTAAGTAGGGTAAGCAGAAGGAGAGGGGATTTCCTTATGAAGCAAGAATGACTTCAGGAAAATAGAAAACACTGTGAGCCACTTTAGGACATAAATATGCATATGCCAACAAGGTTTGCATGCTAATCTTTCGGTTGTCTTGGATATGGTAATCTCTGTGCAGGTGGTGGGAGAGGAGGAGGGTGGAAGACTTTTTCTAAGGAGGATCAGGGCATGAGTCATAACTCGTTTAAGGCCCATCACTTCCTGCCTAGGGTGGGTGTGGGAGGGTATTCCCTAGGCAGAACCTGAAACTGAGTTGTATTTAAGGTGACAACCAGTATCTATTTCAGCAGGGTCTGGGGGAAGATGAGAGAGAGAATAACAACGCCCAATTCTTTGATCCTCTTATTCACCAGATATTACCAGTGCAGCTGGGACTTCCACAGTATTCATGGTAGGTGTACAGATAACTGCATAGGCACTTTAAATAACTCTGGGGGCTTTTCTGTCTCTCCATTGATTACCTAGGGACCCTACATTTCTGACTTAAAAGCTACTTTATTTAAATGGTTCAATAGGCTCTGTAAATAGCTCTGAAGCTTTTTGCCCTGCCTAGGTGTAGGAAGAACACTCATAAAAATAAGAAGACAAAGACTTGAGTGAAAAAAAAATAAGTAAAAGTTAAGCTATTTTGTCTGTGGATATTCCTAATTTTGGTGGCAAAGTTGGGGTGGAAGGCATTTTCATAGTTAGCAACAACTGAAGAGTTTGACCTTTACAGTGTGGAAGACAGCACTGTGATGAGTATGAAAAGTCTGTCTTAATGGTATCCCTGAACTCCAATATGCAGATGTGAAAACCATGATATAGTTAAGATTAAAAATGTTTACAGTATGGCATATTACAGACTTATTTTTTCATTTCTATTAATAAAAAAATGATGCTTTGCATCCATGTCCTGGATTTATCTGAAAGATGTATTCTTAGTATTTATTGTGACTAAATCTGTAAATAGTAAGAGCTTGTCATTATTATCCTTCCTTCTGTCATAGCATAATGTGCTTTCCTTGTGTTTTCTTCCTGTCTAGCAGTGGTGGCCAAACATTGTAGTTTCAACCAGTAAGAAGGGCAAACCTGGGTTTTGTCAACTGATCTGTTGTATTGCAAATGCTAGAGAGAGAGGCAGAAAATTCAGTTGTTTTCAGTGGCACTTCTGACCTGTGCTAACACCTTTTTTCTCCTCTATAATCCCCTACTGATTCACTAATTTGAATCATAATGTGATTCTAATCACATCTAATTGTGCAGTTCAATATTTATATTTGTTTTTTAAAAACAGTGCTCTAGACAGCCACTGGTCTGACTCTTCATCACCCCATGACACTTTTTTCTGAATGACAAACTCTGTGGTAAATATCCAAGTCTAAGTAGCAGCATTCTTACGGTACAATCTTGATGTTTTCAAAGGAGGTCTTGGATAAAGTTTTCTTATATTTTCCTTTTGATTGGTTCTTAGGGAGTTTAAGTGTTTTTTCTATCTGGTTCACTCTGTTTAGGAGAATTGTTGCATGTTTATTCAATATATTGTGTCCTGAACAAGGCAGTGTAAGGGAAATCTCTGACTTTACAGATGAGTTGAAAATGTTTTGTCTACTCTAATGTTGCTTGAGCTGCAGGGAACTCCAGGAGGATCTCACAAAACTGCACAGGCAGTGTGACATGTGATTTCATGTAGCTCTAATGGAGCTCTAGGGTGCTGTGTTGGAGGAGAAATAAACCAGTGCAGGTCCAGAAGATGCTGAACTGAGCAGGGGCAATTACAACTCAGAAAGACACTTTGGTTTCCCTGTGGTGAAATCATTAGTTCTTCATACAACAGTGCCATCATTTTCCTGCTGTATATAACCTTCTTATGCCTTTACATTCAGTATTGTGTGCAGATTTTTCTTCCTCTCTGAAGGACATTGGGGAGGTCAGTGAGGACTAGAGGGTGGCATTGAAAATCATGGAACAGCAGCCTTTTGCAAAGAGACTGAAAGGGCTGAAACTCTTCAGTCTGCAGCTGAGAAGGTTGACAGGGAGGAGTATGGTTGAAGTTTACAAAGTTATGAAGGTAGTGGGTAAGGTGAGTGTGTACCTTCACTCCATAAATGCCACACCACCAGAGACTGGGACACTCAAGGAAACCTGTAGGCAATTGAAAATGGAAGCAGTTCTTCTGTATATAACTTTTGGACAACTTCCCAAACCTCTTGTCATGGGTAATGAACCTTTGATGAGGGCAGAGGTTCAAAAAGCTTTGGACAAGTTGCTAGAGAGCAGATCCATAATTTGACATTAATAGGATTTTGTCTGGGTGTATCTTATAACATGTCACACATTTCCTCAGGCTTCACAACTATCATTAGAGATGTTTGCTTTGGAGAGCAGCCAGGCCTCAGCATTTTACCCAAATAATCTCTTCTGCTGTCCCTTTCACACCCACAATTCTGGTTTATATGGACTAAATTCCAGGGGAGTTTAATGTTGTCATTTTCTTTTTCAAATTTGTTTTTATTTGGGCTTCCCCCCCCCCCTTTCAGAATCTGCTGGTAGTAATGTCCAAGTATTATAATGATTTCAAGGCTAAGTAAAGAGTCTGTAATACTTAAAGAAACACTAGCTAAAGACCATTAGATGTCTAAGTACATGCTGTCTCATTTTTCTCTCCTTGTTGCCTAAACAGACTGCTGTGAATAAATAAATATCTAAAATATCTGTATCTAGGTCAGAGTATCTTTATCACTGAATGCTCATATTGCATAATTAACAGCTTCTGTGAACCAAATAAAGCATCAGCTTTTATCTTTGTATGAAGTCAGAGTTAAAGCTAGTAGCAGACTCAGTATGGAGGTGAATATGAGGTCTTAGCAGACTTTCTTCGAATGGTGTTATCCCAATATCTAGGCAAAATAGTGATATGTGTGCATTATTGAATTCTCTTTATTTGTTTACATACTACTTGCCATGATTTTTGCAAGACAAGAAACCGATCTCAACTCTTGCAATTTAGGTTATCAGAATACCAACAGTCCTGTGACATATATGTTTTATTTGGGCAATCGATGCAAAGCAATTATATGAATGTATTGTGGAAAGGACCATGCCTATAGTGAAAATCCTGGTTGGGAAGCTCTAGTTTCTTTTCAGCTCACATTGACAAAAATGGTGCTGGGGTTCTGTTCAAATCCAAGCAGACCAACAAAAACCTCATTCTTAACTGTGCAAAGAGATTTGCATTACTTTTCCGAGTGTCCTGTTTACAAAATATCAGTTCAATTCTGTAGATCAAAATATGCAATAAAATATTGAAGACTGCATTTTAATTTGGTCTAGAATAAATTTTGAACTGTTAATTTATTTTTTAGTTTTCTTCAGTAATGGTAATATTAGGTAGAAGATGCTTGTCACATGACATTTGGGACCTACAATAAAGGCCAAGGTTGTCTGGCAAGGTTAATCAAGCTCACCGTTAATAAAAGGTTTTCACTACTTACAGTTTCTCTGAAAGGTTAATAGCAGTCAAGTAGGAAAGATGGTTCATAGGGAAGCAGTCATTGACTGAAGTTGCATTGTACAGCTGCACATCACAGTATTAAATAAACTTTTTATTGTTAGAGATTCCCTCATTAATACATGGTGTGTATTTAATTCTTCAAACGTTTTACCATTTACAGTATTGGCAATGTACAGTGAAAGTTTGACCTATGTACATGTACTGAATGGAGTGGATTTATGTTAGCTCTTCTCATTGTGTACATTTTGACTAGCTTGAATGTTGTATATACTTCCTTTCCTCTTTATTTTCAAGTCTAATTGTAGGTTTCACTTGGGTATTGGAAGTCCCTGAATAAAAGTTAATCATGAGAGACATTTTAACCAGTGCTGAAAAGTCAAAACTGGATATACTTTGTTTTCCAAACTTGAATGTAAGGAAAGGCCATATTAAATTCTCAGCTTTGATTATTTTGGAAATTGCCTAAGAGTCCATCCACTGGTTGATTAAAAAAAGTCTGTATTTTAAAATTTTTTAGTTTTCAGTGTTGTTTTTGGCAAGTTTGAATTATTTTTTAAATTAATTTAATTAATTAATATAATCATGACTCTAGATTTTGGGTTGATTTTAATATTTTATGATAACCATAATTTATAAATCGATATATAGTAAGTTTAATTAATGAGTACAAGCAATTAATATAAGTGATATCTTACAAATCAATATTGGAATCAAATAAACAGGTTTAGGACTTAATAAAAATATTTCAGAGAACAAAGTATCTCACTGTCTGAGATTGTACATGATTTTTTAGAGCTTTTTAGGTAGTACAAAGATTGTAAAAAATTTTTAGTGAGGTCCTATACACATTGTACATGTGTACACATTGAAGGTACTCAGGCACAGTTTTTGAAAACATTGATGTGCTAATTGCTTTCTCTGCTCATCGAAAGACCTTCCATCCTAATTTCAATATTTATATGATTATAAAACTGCTGCTAAATATATTCAAAAACAAAATTCTCCGTATATTTGCCAAAACTAGTGATTTTTGAGGGATTTGCGTATGTTGACTGGGAAAAGGAGTGAGTGGGGAAGAGCAAGATACAGGAAATGAGTTTTTAAAATTTGTGGTTTGCAGAGTTCTGTGAGAAATCCAAAGGATTTCACTACTACAGTCTGGGTCATCTGTCAACATAGTCATTTGCATGATACATGATAGGGATTTTACAGTATGCAGAGAATATGAGAGTTTTAAAATATAATTTTATTGATCTCTTTTATGAATCTTAATTAATCCTCTGTGTAATCTAAGGACAAGGAAGAGAAAATATCTTAAAACTAAAGCTAAATTGCACAGCCTCCACTGAAACAGAGGAGTGATGACATTTTCTTTACTTTTACAGCTGTGTCTTTCTTGCTGTGAAACAGGAGGCAGGAGATTTATCAAAAGGTCCAGCAGTAGGTTAAGAAAGCTCCTGCCCTTTAATTAAACCTGGTTTTTACCTCCTGTATGATGTAGAAGCAATTTACTTCCATCACAGTCTTATCCTTCAGAAGTTAAGTCCTATTGAATTCATGTCCAAAAGTGATTTCAGTCGTGAACTGGGTATGGCTCTTCTGTTTTGGCCTGAATTGAATTTTGTTGATTCTTCCACTTTCCCATATTTAGTTACTTGGTTCACAAACTTGGGAAACTTTGGGAATCTCCGCAGGCCGTTTGTGTTCAGTGCACAGTGGCTCCTTAGCGCTGCAGACACCTTTATTCTTTTCCCAGTCTGCTCCTTTCAGGCAACTCTGCCTGTGTAAAGACAAGCATGGGAACAAATCCTGTGGGCCTGAGAGGTGCCAGGTCTGTCTGAAGTAAAATTCCTTTTCTTACAGTCAGAGATAAGAGTAGCAAGGACAGTGATTTGAAAACTGCCGGTATTTGCATCTACTACACCCATTACCTGCCTGCTGCTTTCTTGATTGACAACCAAAGTTGAGTGCTAGGACTTCCCTGTCCTCTTGCAGCCTTGATCCTGGATGCCATTAGTTGCTTCCAGAAAACCATTTCTTTTGTTACTGTATTATCTCAACAATTTAGATCCGAGTCCTTTATTCCGTTTGGTTTATGTTGAAAGTTTTTACCTTGGCTGTCTGGCAGTAGTCAGGGATGGACTCTGCAGGTTACCTCACAGGGGCATAACAGCCTTTCAGCTCAGCAGGCTCAGACTTGGTTATGTGTGACAAAAGGTAGCTATAAAGGAAAAACAAGCATTGCTGTCACACAGAATGAAAAAATACTTTGGATTTCATGTTGCAGAAAGAAAAGCAAATACTTAGATATGTGTAGCATCATTTTAGTCATTAAGTGTAGAGAAATTTATAATACTAGGGGCATATATATGTATTTTCATGTTGATGTTACTGTGAATTAGAAAGCTGCAGGGAAGCTAAAACAATAAATAGTAATAAAATAGTCACGTGGAGGAAGTATCAGTTTGAGCATTGTGAAAGTAAAGAACAATAACTTGCAGCAGTTCTGTATTCACCTATGCACAAGCTGGTCTCTTTTCTTGAGCATAGAGTATCTGACTTTGTTTGTGTGTAGTGTAGGTGTGTGCTGGGGGCTTAGGTGCAGCACCTCCTGGCAGCATTAGTATCTTTTTTACCTTAAGTTGCACATTAACCAGATTTTTTTCTAGTGTACATTTTTTGTTTTGGACCAAAATACACTGCTACATTACAGCCTTGTAAGTAATTTAAAAAGAGAAAAAATATTTGAATAGGAATCACAAAGTATGCTGTCTTTTTTCAACCTGTTAAAATATAGAAACATTCATTTATTCAGATGTATTTCTGTTCTGTGCTGTTCAGGCATACAAATTAAGCAACAGTTTGTCAAGTAAGAGAGACTGCATGATGTTTCTGAATAGTAATTTTTAACTCTGATAAGTTTGCAGTCTTACTTAAATGACTGGATAAACTGAGCAGCATTGACTTCATGCAGATTCAAGACAGAGGGCAGCACAACCTGAAGATGTGTCTGAATGCAGGTTGATTTAGCCTCTGGTAGTGACTGTTTGTGGCTTGACTACTGCAAAAGTGATTTTTCAAAAGTTCATAATGTGATCAGAGTTGAGCTGATTTTCACAGCTGGGATCCTGCTAAATGTCAGATCCTTACTTCAAAGCAAGATACTGCTTGAACTCTTTGACAAGATAGTCACCACTTTTCTTATTATGGATAGAGCAGTGTATTGTCTATTGTCTAGTGTGGTCTCTTCAGAAGCAAGGGAGTTTTTTGGCTGAAATCCTTAAAGCAGAAATTTATAGTAGAAAACTTCAGTCTGTCTTTCAGAAGTGGACACTTATATAAGCAGCTGAAATCCTCTTAATAAGAATTGTTGGGCAACTTGCATTTTGATGATGCTCCCACTCTATCTCCAAAGATGATTGCCCTTTTCAGAGTAAGAAAAAATAAAGACAACTTCAAGCATTAAGGAATAAAAATATTTTTTAATTAATAGCTTGATGTCTGATGGTGGTAAGTTTATTTTAGAAAGCTGTTTTAATGTAACACCATTGGGGAAAAAAAAAGAGATGATGATCTGTCTTTTTTTTCAAAGTAACTTCTTATGCACCCAAGTGTAGTCACTCATAAGTACCGATTTTTCTGATGATGCTTTAAAAATCACAATCATCTTTGCAGAAAGAAAACCTGTCTTACTCATGCTTTTGCTCAGTTGGGAATGTTCCAGCTGAATTAACTAGCCCTCGAAAGGGGAGTCAATGTCTTTGCCTAGGTTTTACAAGTTTTCAACGCCACACACATGGCATTTAGGGGAAACATTGATTTGTTTGGTCAGGACTTCTAATGTATCTGATTCACTGAAAACAGGTTTCTGGTGTCTGTAGAGTGTTCTGTAGTGAGGTCCCCTGCTGCTAAAATACAAACTGGTTGTGTGAGGTTTAAGTGACATGGGAAGCATCTCTAGTGTTGATGCAACCAGTGAATAGCTATGGTATGGTACAATTACTGTTGCAGCAAGCTGAAAAGTTTTTTGTTAAATAAGATTTCTGTATACCCTCTTTTTCAATAATCTCTAATCCTGTAATTTTTAAAAAACATGACTTTATATTTAAGGGTGGGAAGCACTATGTGTGATGCCCATGTAAATGTGAATTGTTCTAAAAAAAAAACCAAACAAAACCTTTTTTACAAAGCCTCTATTATAAATCCTTTCAAATTAGTGGTTTCTTTTAACCAAATTTCAATTGTAGTACTGAGAAGAATCTGAGTAGCTGTTCTGCACTGTTACATTTATATTCATTTCTATGCAGTGTCATGCTTTTCTAGTTTTTATTTAACAGTTTGAAAATTACTCCAATGGTTGTCATAACTTGATATCCACAGATGTCTTGGGTATGGATCTGATCCTCAAATATGGAATTAAGGAAAAGGGTACACTTGATGTTAATGATTGTCACTTTTCCCCACTCATATGATGGGTCCTATCAAGTGTCTCCCTACGTAAAAAAGTGGACACAACTCAGAAATTCCAAATTCTTACATTTCCAGAATTTTCACAATCTTTCTGCCATTTTCACTTCATATTCAGTAGATAAATAAATTATTATTGAGTACACATTCATAATCACTTCAGTGCATTGCTTGTGAAGTTGTCTTTTCATGTAGTTTTTTGAGTTTAAAATAAAAACAGGTAAAATGACCTTGCATGAAATGAGATATCAAGGTTACTGTTTTTCTGATTATCGCTTCATTTTGCATACTGCAAAAATAATAATATCAACAGCTTTACTTCTTACTGGGACAGATGTGAAGGACCTACCAGTCATTATTACCTTGGCTCTTTTCTGTAAGTAAAGCGACCTTCTTTGCTTATCACCTCTTCAGCTTCTTTCCATACTTTACAAAACATCATTACATACAAACAGCAAACTCATTAGAATTTATAAGTATTTTGGGAAGAAGGCTGAAGTTTTAAAATAAGTAAGTAGAGAAATCACATTTTTAAGTACTTAAGTACAAAGAGATGATGACAAGAAATGCAGAGTTAAGGAAAAAAAATGCTAAGATTTTCAAAATTAGGTTACATATTAATTAACTTGAATGATCATTTTTTTAATGGAAAAATACCTAAATATCAGTCTTTAAGTAAAATCTCTTACTTCTTCAAATGAATTAATAATGGAGGCAGTCATTTAAGTTGTGTATTGACACAGGAAAAGGTTTTAGCTTTGTTCCATTCTCCTACACTCTTCTTTTTGCAGAAATCAAAATTCAGTCATTGAAATTACCTTCAAGCAGATATTTTCAAGCAATTGCCTGTCATGGCATATATTATTAAAATAATTTTGACCTTCTCTTAGCGATTCAGGTATCCTTAAACCTTAGCTGTATACTAAATGCACTATGGTCATTTCAACATGTCACATGTCTGTGTTTAGCCCTAGGGACAGAGAGAGCCCTCTATAGCAACTCTATCTTTGTCCTTGTTGGGCAATTATTCAGGTAAGATGGCAAGACGTGTCACTCTGTTTTCCTCTTAACCAGCTGTGCAGCTCCATGCATTGATGTGAAGCCCCACTTCACCTCCCCTCCCCTCCACTGCCCTGTAAAAGTAAACAGGTGAAAATGTGTTGAGCAGTCTCATTCCTGTTGAGACCCAGCTGTTCTGTTGAGGTGAAGAGATGTGTCCTTCCCCTTTGCCTCCCTGATAGAAGTCAGATGTTTAGTCCCGACTATTCTGTCAGTATGAAAATGTTGGAAGTTCACAAATTGGATATGCCTTGATGCGAGCAGTTGGGCAATACTGGGAGAAAAGAGTTTTGTGAGTGAAATAATATCATTCTTAGGAGGCATAGTCACACAGTTTTCTTCCATATACCTATACACGCCTATGCAGGAACTCATGGCATCAAAGAGAAAACTTCCTTGCAAACATCTTCTAAGCCAATCTGTCATTTCAGTTTTCTGATTAATGAAGAAATTATTTTAGCTGCTATTTTTATAAAGAAATAATACCTCTTCTGTATAGCCTGAGTATTAAAAATGCAAGGGAGCACTGGTTACCCTTCAGAAACCCTGACTGCTGTGGCTGTATGGTGGCCATTATATTTCTTTCATCTTGGTAAGCCTCAAAGCTGTGTATTTGCTTAGTGTTTCACTGATTTTAAGATGAAAATTAATTTTTCTTGTTTTTTAGCTACCTGGCTTGCTATAAAGCTAAGATATAGTGTGTTTCTCACAGTTGGATTTACTTTTGTTCTCTTTCCAAGTTGGATAATGGAGATGAGCAAGCAGCCCAGATAAGACGTGAGCTAGATGGACGACTGCAACTGGCAGAACAAATGGCAAGGGTAAGTGATTGCTTTCTTGTACCAAAAACATATCTTCATATGAGATTGAGTGGGATGATCCATAATGTGTGTTTCTGGTTTCTTATTCTAAAATTAAGCAGAAGATTGTTTGAAAACAATCTGGCAGATGCATTTCTTTCTGCTCTGAAGAATATCTGACAACTGGGGTAGGGAGAAAGCAAAACCTGGTTTTGGAAAGGCATATCCTCTGTGATCCACTTCCTTCAACAGCAAGTCCAATTTTCCTCATTTTTTTTACATTGGATGGAAAAAGCATCTTAGCAAGAGGAAAGATATTTTAAGAACACAATAACAGTCTGTTTTATTTGTCTTCTATGTGGGCATATTATTATTTGAATGATCCTCACAGGATATAGTGCAGTTTGAAAAACACTACTAAGGGTTCGGGGTTTTTTGCTAGACAACCCTGAGACTTGGCCTATGTTTTTAGTCTCTAACTATAAATGACTTGTTTTTATTTTTAGGGTTTTTTTAATATGTCATTTACTGGCTCTGTGATGCTGTGATGAGCTAGTCCACATGACTTGCTGCAGGACTTTTTGGTCACAGTCGACTTGCTTGGTCTTTGTTATTGAAACAAAATCAGCTGTAAAGATTTTTATATAAAACATTTTATGATAAGCATTATGACGCATAACGATAAAAATTGTCCAGTTTAGGAGCAAGGTGCCTGTCTTTGCAGACAATATATTGGGATTGGTGTTTGTTTCTCATTTATATGTAAAACATATATTTTAGAATAATTTGCATTTTTTGTTTAATCTTGAATGACACTCTCCTAAGCATCCAGTATTCAATATTCAGAGAAACTGTGCATAAAACTGGCTCTGTATGAGTTCATATATGCACTACACGTGTACATATGTTTCTTCTTTGTGTTTATTGTTATAAACACAATATTTAAATACTATTGTCTAACTTCTACAGAGGAAAAAATTGATTAAGTTATCTCTAATGTTTAAGAGAGAGATTATTATTTAAAATAAACCAGTGCATTGTAAGTAAACATTACTTTAAAAATGAATGACCCATTATTAAAAATACAGGTAAACAATGATAGGAATTTCTTGTCATGGTTGTAGTTTATTAGCTTTATATTAGAAGCATGAATATGATTGACTTTTTATTGGTAGCATGGGAAATAGATGAAGGAACAAAACTACTAGTGGAGAGGTCCTTTTATAAATGTCAGTTTATAAAATATTGAAGGTAACCTTAAAGGTGTATTATTAATTACTATGCTTAAAACACCTGTAAGTAGAAATACCTAATGTGTGGTTCTTCAGCTTGGGTTTATGGTTAAATGATTCAGGGAGATGTGCAAGGGTCCGTTTTTACTTTATTTCTTCTTTCAAAGATTAACTGTACTGTATTTATGGGACAGGATTCGCCT
Organism: Ploceus nigricollis; assembly: GCA_013399945.1. Classification (NCBI taxonomy): domain Eukaryota; kingdom Metazoa; phylum Chordata; class Aves; order Passeriformes; family Ploceidae; genus Ploceus; species Ploceus nigricollis. Next base: position 292,366 of record VXBC01009563.1, read on the forward strand.
TTCCATTACTGTTTTGAAGACAGTACTGAAATTATGACTTATATTCTTATTTATTGTCTCTTAACTGAAAGCAAGTCGGTAAATTAGTATGATCTATAATGTGGGAAATTTTTTTTTCGCCCTAACTTTTAAAATTTATTTTCCAAGGAAAGAAAATTCCCAAAATTTGTAACAAGGGAGATGGAGAACATGTACATCGAAGAGTTGCGGTCTTCAGTGAATTTGCTGATGGCAAATTTGGAAAGTCTGCCAGTGTCGAAAGGTGGGCCAGAATTCAAACTGCAGAAGTTAAAGCGATCACAGAATTCTGCATTCTTGGACATAGGAGATGAAAATGAAGTTCAGCTGTCAAAGTCAGATGTGGTTCTCTCCTTCACATTAGAGGTAATTGCAAATTTCACAGAAAATTTGTTGATGGTTTAAGTTGCTAGAATATCTGTCTTGATACTCTTTTTTTTATTAGTCCTTTCTTGGTAATTTTAAAATGTTATGTTAAAGAAGTTAATTATGCTCTGTATCTCTGGTAATTAGGATTTAGAATACAGCTGGATTATGCATTTTCGTCTTGCAGCAGTAGTTGCATTTGGGCCCACACAGTAGTGTGGGAAGTTGAATCTCCCACACAAATGTAACTTTAAATGAATTCCAGTTTATTAAATAGCTAAGTATAATTTTAAATGTTATAATGAAACACTGTTATTATCAGGAATGCCTTCCTGGAATTTTATAAATGGATAGAGTTTTCTCACTAGAAGCATTTAGATAAAACACAGTGATTTTTCTTTACTGGTGATCATAGCAGTTTTTTATACATTTCTGCATTTTTCTCAAGAATCTGTCTTGTTTTTTCTGAGATTATGCAGGAAGTCTGGCCTATAGGGATACAGTCCTAATCTGTATAGATTTCAACTTACTTCAAGAGGAAGCCACAAATACATTTGGTGATAAAACAATTCTGATGACAGAATAGAATCATAGTATGATTTGGGTTGGAAGGGGCCTTAAAGATCATCTAGTTCAAACAGTTCAAATGCCCCTGCCATGGTCACCTTCCACTAGACGTGATGGATTAAAGCCTCCTCCAGCCTGACCTCATAACTCAGGTTCAATCCTGCAAATGTGCATACCAATAAATGCTTATCTCACTTTCAATAATAGTAGAATCAAAACATTACCACAGTGTGCATTGTGTATTTGTTGGTCAGAAGGTGCCACACTTGTGTTATGAACGTGAAGTGTCTTTAGTTTGTTTAAGACAGCAGATAATGTTGCACAATAATATTTCAATTGTTCAAGAGTTCAAAAGAAATAAAAATTGTTTATCTTTTAAGTATTTTTCTTTTCTCAAGTGAAACGAGCATCTGTTTTTTTTCATGTGTTGAAAAGTCAGATAATTTTTTCCATGTCATCATTAAAGATACAGAATAAAAAAAATCAAATATGGACAATGAAGAAGTTTCAATTCTTTGTATAAAAGAGAAATTACTTATCCCACTATATGCAATTTTAGTATTGCTAATAATGTAAAAGCCCAACAATCAGCTTTCAAAGAGTAGTAAGATCCATCATTCTATGTGCCAAAAATTTTTAGCTCATCAAGCATGTAAAAATGGAGTGCAGTCCTTAGTGTTGAAATATATGAGAAGATGAAGTATTTATAACTCCTGTGCTGAATCCTGTGTGCCTCCATAACGTGTGCCATGTCTGCCTCAAGGGGAATACCAAGCCTGGAATGGTCCATAAATAGCATTTACAAGAGTAGTTCTGAATAATCTAAAAAGTACCATAAAAAGTTTGGCAATAATATTTCTTCAAGAAAGTGTGCTTGGTGATAGATGGAAATCAAGAAAAGCCTTCTCTGTCCCTCTAGAGAGAGAACTGTTATGTACTAGAAATTATGTGATATTTAGGGGAAAAGTACAGTAAAAGTTTGAAACAATCATGAAATGAAAAATGACAGGAGATATAATTTCTGGTAAATGTATAGCAGCTTTGCTTTGTTTATAGCCCCTCTGCTCTTCCACCAGGTATGTAGACTATTAGGTCTGGTGAACTAAGTATTTTTTTCCTTTTTCCCCATTAGCGATAGAGATTTGCTGCAAGATAACTAATCTACAGTTCATCCTGTGCAAGGCAAAGAATTAAAATATTACTCTACATGAGATAGTTTCTAGTAGGGCAGATTTTCATTTTAGGCATGATAGTAACGACATAAGTTGACTCTCTTGCCATACAGTGTGTGCATATTTTGCTCTTGGGAAGCAAAATCTCAGAAGGTATAAGGGCAAAAGGAAACAGTTGAATTGATATTAATGAAGACTGAAATATGAAAGATGTGATCTTTTTCTATGCAAATGGCCAAATAAGAAATGCTGATTGCATCTCCTAGAAGACAGAGTACTTCCTTTTTTGAAAACGAGAGGTCAAATGTACACAATTTCACATGTTTTGAATAGCACATAAACATATCTATGTCACATCTTGTATGGGGACTCAGTTGGAGCGTAACCAGCAGAATCCCCGTTGATGGCTGCTGAACTAGCATATGAATGAATAGGAAATCTACATCATGTAGGACAGAGTGGAAGAACCCCAGAATTTCCAGATGCAGGGTGTGGCCAGGGTTCTTGCTATCACTGTGTGTTGTTATTATAAATAGTAGAACTTGCTAGTAATATTAACAGTGCTGTAGTGAGAGTAGACCTTACTGACTGAGGTCAGAGACATTCCTGAGCATCACTGCAAACAACAGCAACTGTTTTTACAATTTGAATATTTCCTTAAATATCCTGTTTGTAGAAATTTAGAAAAAAAAACCCAAAAAACATAGTAGTAGGAGAAGACTTATCTATATTCTTCAGCTGTTAGACAGTTTCAAAAGTAGACAAGCATTTAGGAAGTTGTTTATCACCTAATGAGCTAATACATCCACTAGTGACAGTTTCCTTTGGAAGGAATGAAATGCAACTTTTTTCCAGTGCTGGAATCCAGAATTGTTACCAAAGAAAAGTGTACTGTGCAGTTAAGTTGGAAACTCAGGAAAAAAAGTATCAACCTAAAAATGAGTAAACACGAAGTCAGTATTCAGCAAGGACATATATTTGCTATGTGGAAAGACCATATAGGGAGTATTACCAAGAAGGATCTTTAGTGCTGTCTAACTGCTTGAATTCCTGAACAATAGATGACTTGATCATTCTCCCTGGATTGCTGTTATTATTTATGAACCATAATAGGCAGTATTGATTATTTATTGGTAATATAAAAATGGTCTAAATGATCAGTGACTGTTGTCTCACTGTAATATTTACAAACTAACAATTTTGCAAGACACATATCTATTACTAATATTCTGGGAGATTTAAAGAAAAAAGGATTTTATAGCAGGGGGTGAAGTCTGCTTTAATTTACTTGAATTGGAACAAAGTGGTACACATGCAAAGAAGTTTAGTAGCAATGTATTTTAGTAGTTGCTTGCTGACCTAAGAAGCCTATTGCCTATAATGAGACCAAAAGTAGTCATTACTTCTGGCACCTATAAAACAAATTATACAAATGTTGGTTTACATGTAAGGTTCAGTTGAGAGCAGCTTCTGTTGATAGAGTACATTTTTCCCAGTTTCTTTGCATGGGCCCAAAGGGAGCTGGCAAGAAAAAAGCAGCTTTTCCAAAGGAACCAGGGGAACCTGACTGTGTTCTCAAGTCTTCTGAATTAGAAACATCTGAAATGCAAAAATTCCAGTAATTTCACACGGTGACAAGATTTATAAAAGGCAGAGCTTATTTAAAGTAGAGCTGCATTTGGCTTTTCTGAGCTGGTGTAGAGTAGTCTAGAGGAGGTGAAAATCTACAGGATCTGCCAAGCTGAAAATTTCCCTGGTGAGGAAAACTTGCTGGGCACAGCTGGTCGTGGTGGCTTTTTCTGTTTCTCTTCTCCCTCTTCCCCATATGCATACTGAACCTGACTGCAAGTACTGCACTGGGAGAAGGAAAGGATGTACACAGTGGGTAAGAAACTTAAAGGAGTTGATACCAGTGCTCTGACCTGCCTCTTGCTCAGCACAACACCAAATCCCTTCTGAGGTTCAAGGGTTGCAACCTCCAGAGACACAACACCATAATTTACCTGTCTAGATATGATCAATGTACTTACTTGTTTACCATCAGACATAGTAAACTATTTGTTCTATAAATATTCACTTAGATGACTGATTAAAAAATACAGTTTCTCGTGTATAAAGATTTAGAATTATATTTAGGCATTAATCTCAAATTGAATAACATTGGCATTAATTGAATAATATTGGCATTTAAATTATGATTGGAGTGAGTTTTTGGTCACTCACTGCCCAAGTAGAAGCCGAGCAAAAATTTCAATTCCTTCTAGATGTTGCTGAAAGTGGAAAAAGAAGATAAAACCAAAACTGTCCTCTGTCTTAAGATTTGAGTGAGTGGACTTTGGGATTTTGGGGATTTTTTTTTTCCTTCCCAGAGCTTGGTACTGCAGTAACTGTGCTGTGTCATTTTTTCTGAAGGATAAACTATTTGCTCTCTTTTCCTCAGATTGTTATAATGGAAGTACAAGGTTTAAAATCAGTTGCTCCCAATCGGATCGTCTACTGCACCATGGAAGTGGAAGGGGGCGAAAAGCTTCAGACAGATCAAGCAGAAGCTTCCAGGCCACAGTAAGCCACTCTGCTCCTGCTGCATCAGTATCTCTTTTCTGTCATGGGAGAACTTGTCTGGTTTTCTTTACAATTTTTACAATCAGCTTAGTGCTAGGTTATGTGAATTTTTTCCTGAGTAGTTATTCTCAGAATAACTAAGAATAAGAAGAATATTCTCAGAATAACTAAGAATAAAAATTCTCAGAATTCTTTCTGACAAGTTAAAATAGAAATAATGCTTATTCAAGGTGAAGTAAGTACAAAGTGTGGATGCTGTCCAAATGAAAGCCATTGAATGTACGAGTGAAGGAGAGCTAGAGACTGCATCCTGCAAAAATACAAACCTCTTGATAGATGTTAGCCTGAGGTGATTTTATGTATTCTAGGTTAATGTGCAGGTGGCCTTGTGGAGTGTAACTTGTACAATTGGAGGGAAATCAATACTCAGTAATCAATCTTGACAAAGCTTGCTTACCTGCTGAGCCTATTTCATTTTAAATTATAGGATCCAGTTCTTTCAATTAATTTTTGATGGAGGCAGTCAGCAAACTGACTTGGAGGGGGATAACATCATGCCATCTGTAGTTGAACCAGTTAGTGTAGCAGAGAGTAAGAAATTAAATTGGTTGATTTGTTTGACCTACACACTGTCTTCAGACACTTTTCACTCTGTTAAAATGTCATGTGGAATCTTTTGTAGATAACTTTCCAGACAGTATGCTGGGGTTTTACTGGCACCATAATGTGCCATGTGAAAGACAATTTTAAAATTGCAGTTGTTACAATATCTGATAAAACATCTTCTATGGAATTGGGATGGTAATTTCGATTCAATTCAGACCACAAAGACAGAATTTTTAGACAAAATTAGAAGCACAATTTTGTCTCTTTTGCCTCTTCTACGGATGGAAGTAGAAGGAGACCTAATTTGGTGGACTTTCTTCTAGCTATGGCAACTTTTCTTGGCAAATAAGCCAGCAGCATATTCAAACAGCTTTGCAGAACACTAAGTATGTGGGACAAGATGTAAAATTCATTTGTCACAGTGCCTGGCTGTGTTCCTTCTCCAGGGTATTGGAATGCTTATTCTTATCATTTCCATGTACTATGTGAGGGCCTTCTAAAAGGAACAATAATAAGAAAGACACACAGATGTACACATTGAAGCAAGGTCATAAGTGGGTATTCAACATCACCTGCTTATTTTTTGACCTTTTAGAGTGTTTTCTGGTGGTTCAGGGTCCCATGAGACCCACTAGGCTTTTTTATGGGGGGCACATCTCCAAACTGTCCTTTGTCTTACAGTTGCTCTCATATGGCTCCCTGCAGCACATGCCTACAGCCTTTGCCTGCTGACACAGCCAAGGTTCTTGTTTCTTCTCATGGTATATTGGTCTTTTTCCCCACCCTTGAACTTGTTTGGGTCTGTTTTAAATGCTTGGTTAACCTCTGATGTCATCGGTATGAGTTTTTAAATTACCTAGAATACACAAGTTTTCGAATTTTGAACGTTTATCTTCCTTTCAGAAAACAGTCTGAGGATGTTAAGGATTTTGTTTTCTCTAGCTATTTCCAGATATGGTGAACAAAACATGATAGGGATGGATAGGGATGGTTCACAATCAGTTCATGGCTTACTTATTTCATACTGCAGGTTAAGGTAAAGATTGTAAAATCAATCAGAAGTATATAGATGCATCAAGTAAAAATTACCAAGAGATTAATTGATTTTCCTACTTGTAAAAGTGGAAGCTTTGTGAAAAGGAAGTTCCGGAAAAGGTGGAGTCAATACAAAGGCAACTGAAGTGATTCTAGGAAAAGGTGTAATGTTAGGACCTGCTCCAAGATTGTAAACTGATTAAATGAACTTCAGGCTCAAAAGGTACGAGTTGATTGAATACGGGAGAAAGACAGATTATGGGCTATTCCATCTAAGTGATGTTATTTAAACCAAAGTCATATGGATTTGTTTGGGAAAAAATATGCATCTTTAGAAGATGAATTTTTGAGAAATGTCCTGAACTGTAGTCTGGAAGCACCGAAATGGGAGTTAGTGGTGCTGTTGACCTGCTGTCCTGTAAAACAGTGTAACTTAAAGAGGCAAGGATTACAGAGCTCTGAAAGGTATCTAGTTCTTGTGCTCCTCTGAGTTGTGCTCTTTTCCATTTCTGGCAGGAGTGATTAGGAGACATTGGCATGCAGTATGATTATGAGTATTTAGAGACTTAGCTTTTGAGCACAGATAGAGACCTCATTTGAGGCAATGGGGGAGGATATTAAATTAGACAAGCATGAAATTAGCAAATTACAAGCAAACAGTAAGAAGATGGAGGAAGCCTATGGAAAGGGACATGCTTTCTTCCATAGTTTAGTTTTTCTGTTAGAGCCAAATCAGGTTTTCTTGGCAGTAGCAATATTGCTTTTATTGATTGGAGGTGGAGGCAACCAAGAGGGCTTAGCAGAGTTTAATCAGAAATTACACTGGTAGAATAGCACTGGTGGGCAAGCACAGCCAGACCTTCTCTTTCCTGATACAGAAAAAACAGCTGTCAGATGCCTGAGGCTACTGCCTGCCTGCTTTGCCTGCTGCTGGAGCTGGCTTTTACTGGTGTAATTTTCGGTACTGTCTTCCTGATATGAAGGAAAAGTATCAGTGAGGCTGGAGGAGATCATAACTTCAGATTTTTTGTAAGATGTGCAGCTAGGAAAGGGTACCAAAGCTCTCATACTAAGCATAGAATGAGATGATGAAAAGTGAATGATTACCACCAGCCTGCTGTGGGACACTGCTGGCAGGAGACATTTTTCTGTAGTCAGTTTATCGTTTTGAACTGATAGGTTTTTTTAATGAAAAAAAGAAAAATAGTATAAAGAATTATTTATGCCTATTTTTTTCATCTGTGGAACATCACTGTATGCAGTGCAATGCTACTACTCAGAGAATTCAAAAGCTTTTACAGTGAAAAGGAGAAAATAAGATACTCAGATGAATGTTTCAAAATGCCACTGCAAGCCAGTGTGATCTTAGAGGAGAGATTAATAGAAACATGAGTCAAGTGCACACTTAATTCACAATTTATCCACTATTCCAAATGCTGAATATTTTCTCAAGTATTTTTATACATGTATATAAGTATTCCTCTAAATCCCTGAGTGCCGTCTTAAGAGTAATACAAGAACTAGAAACAATATTCATTCTTAAAGGGAAGATGCCTAATTAAAGTCCCTTGAAGGCACTTTCAGTTTTCATCAGTAGTAAATATTTTCTCTTTTTTTAATGCATTTAACCTCTGTTTTCTATCTCTTTGAATAATAACTTTGTAAATTTAAGTTTAAGTGCTTCGTTTTCTTCTTTAGCAACTTAAATGAAGTACTGCTTATATGTATCTTACTGAGTAACTAATGGTCATTCTAAAATGCAAATGCTATAGAATAACGTAGGTTTACTGAGCTTTTGTCTTGGACAGTTTTACAAACAGATCAGTTACACAGCTTCACATGCAAACCCAATAAAATTTTTATAACTGCCTGTGAAATATTTCTTCATTCCTTCCAACTGTTTCCTGCCTTTTAGCCCTGCTGAAAATCCCTCCAACATAGCCTGTGACCTTTTCTACCAGAGATCAGTAAGCAGAGCCCTCAGAGGGCCCTTTTAGTTGTGTGAAGCTTTGCATAACTTTGTTGCTGTGATGCCACAGGGGGTCATCTGCAGAAATCCAGTGCTAATTTCATTTTTCAAACGTTATTGAAGTCATCTTGTTTTTAGTCTTGTGGAGTCTGGTATCCACATTTGTTTCTTATCCTTGATTTTTATTAATTCTGAATATTAAATAATGTGATTTCTTGAAAGTGTCATGTTTCAGGCATGTAAAATCATGCCTAAAAATAAAAAATGGGAACATACTATAATTTAGTACTACAACTGACATTTTCTTGTCACATACTTATGTAATAGGAAAAGATCATATCTTGATGATGAGAAAACTTTAATAGAGACAGGATATTTATTCTTCATGTGAACAAGACAAATAAGATGATCGTATTTTACTACCAGTGATGGTAGAATCTTATTAAAAGGGCTGTTATATGTTAGAAGTATGTGAAGAATGCATGATTAAATCTGACTAGAGGAGGCAGGGAACCTCAGTAAGTACTGCACAAATAAAATGAATGCTGCTCACATTATTTTTATGCCATATTGTACCATCATTAATTCCATAAAGTATTTGAAGTATGAGAACTTGTGCATACATTAGCTAAAGATTGCATAGAAAAACTTCCATAGAGCACTTAAAAAAAAAGGAGAAAAAGGCCTAATTTACTAAATTTCAGACTTTCTTAAATGACATGTTCACTCATAAAAAAATAGTACTTTTTATAATATGTTGTTTTGAAGATGTGGCCTAAGACAACATTTTTGAAGGGAAAAAGGATAAATAACATTTATAATGTTGCACAGTCATGTTCCAAACATCAGAAAGTTTTCTTTCTTCATCTTCATTGTAGTCCATGCATCTGTATGGACTTTTTTTTTTTTTATTAAGGGAAACAAAGGGACAATAACACTTAAAACTGTCACCTAACTTGTGGTTGACAACACAGATATACAGTGTGTAAAGAAAGAGAAAGCACACCTACTCCTCTTGTCCCACATGCTACTGCTCTCTGTCTGATACATCTGCATAAGTGAAGTTCGTTTCATTGAGTAATACTTTAATTATGCTGCTAGTTTTCTGCAGTCATTCCTTATATTGTTTTAGTGTGTAGGAATTCATGTTCTTGCTTTTGCACAAGAGAAAAGGTAGAATTAAAAAGTTGTACTTGCCTCATATTGCTTTGATTCTTAAATAGAAAATGAGAGAGTATACATAGGAAGAAAGGCGGGACAGAAACACAAGTTTTGGCTGATCAGAGGGCAGTAATCAAACTCTTCTGTTGCCAGCAAGCTGACTAACTCTCCTTGCAGTGTTTTCAGGGTTTTCTGTTCTTTGTTTGGGTGCCTTTTTTATTGAAATGTGTATATTTGAGCATGGGATTTTCTACATGGGACTAATAAGACTGCATTTTCATAGTACCTGATCTAACTGTGCTTGGCTTCTGTTCATATGCTTCCTATTGTATCTTCTGAGGATAAATTTTCTTTAGGATTTAGCTTCTTGGTCAGGGTTTTTTACTATCACCTGTTCTTTTGACAGTTTATTACCTCTGGAAGATTTCTACTTGCAGCTAGGTGCTGCAAAATCCAGTGTTAATCTCACAGATCAACTACAAAGTAGTTCATCCTACTTTTGGCATACAGAGTTATTTTCTTTAAGTCGTAAATACATTTCAGGCAGCATTTACAAAAGCGAGGTTATATGTTAGAGAACGTCTGTGTATTTTTAGTAATATCATTTCACAGGCTTGAGAGACATAATTATGCTGATGTATACAATGCTGAAAACTTGGTGAAGATGAGCATGATCCTTTAATAGTATTTTGGAATTGTAAGGGGACTAGTGGGGATCATGACAGGAAACAAAACGTGTCTGTTTTCATAAACTAGGCTTGACTGAGTTGTGTAATTATTGTTATAATTTTCTCTAAAATTCACCTTTATATCTCTAAAGGATAAATTCATCATTGTGTTCATCTTGTCATATATCAATATGTGTTTCTTTTTGGAGCAATTCACAAAATACAGTGAAGAAACAATCTTTCAAAAAATTGAATGCATTGATTAAATACCATATATGTTTGTTATCCAGCTGTTAAGAGGGGAAAAAAAAGAAATTAACAGTAGGAAATTATCTGATGATTCCTTGGTTCTGCAAAGGAAATGATGGAGAAGAGGAAGAATACACATTTATCCCAGTGTGTCTTCTGAATTAATGATGGAAAAGTTTCACAAAAAAGAGTTTCACCAAGTTTCACTTGGTGCCTTGGTTTTCTGATCTGTCATTGATTACTATTTTATATTGTGGAAGAAATTTTTCATCTCTCTTATTGCAGAGAAATATGAATTATATACAGACACTTAATATTAAAAGACATTTGAAACTCCACTGGATAATAACCTGAGCAACCTAATTTTAACTGTTCTTGCTCTGCACGGGGTTTGAATTAGGTGACCTCCAAAGGTTCCTTTCAACCTAAATTTTATGGTGATTCTATGATTAACTCCCAAAATAGTCTAAGTCTGTCTGTCTAAGGGACTTGTGAAAGCCACTACTGTTAGAAGGGATTATTCTGTTTTCAGATAAAGAAGCATAGCATGGAAGAAATTGGGATGAAAGGAGATAGTTAAGGTTGGCTGTATTCCCTGCTCTATTTGGATAGTTAACAATAAACATAATCCTTATGTCACCAAGGCATATATTTGGGTATATAATATATATACCCTATATAATACATATAGCATATAGAGAGAGTATTAACCCTCCTCATCCAGGGACACCGCTGGAAAGAATAGCTACGTATCTGTCTTCTTTTAAAATGTAATATTATGTTACATGTCTCTTACAAGACTGATACCAGTTTTATTTCACTGTGCATTTTGGAAATCTTTGGGTTTGAAGATGCATGTCCCACCCATGCCTTTCACTATAACAATCAGAGCTTGGAGGAAGACTTTATACACTGCTTAATGCACAAGTTGTATCTGTTTCCATTCTCATTCCCACCTGATCCACAACAAATGTAACTAATATCTTTCAGACAGGTATAAGCTTTCTATAACATCGTACTAGAGCATATGCAGATGTGTGATCCAGCTTAAAACTGGAAGGTCTTTGGCTATGAATAGCAAAATAGTGAAGCCAAAGCTAATTAAATCTTGCTTATAAGCAAAGCAGTTTTGATCAGGATAAGCCTTATTCTAATATATCTACCTCGTCTCTGGCTGGGTCAAGCTGAAAGCAAGGGCAGGCTGTAAAGTATCATCTAGAGGGATGTGGACTGTCAAAGAAAAAGGTAGGGGAGAAGGATTATCTCAAATTTTACCTCCCATCTCCTCCTGGAATACTTCAGTAGAGTGAATTTGAAATTTGTGTTTCAGAGTGGTCTGCACCTGTCTTATCTTGGAAAAGTTCAATTGTTGTTTGTGGGCAATAGTTGACATGAAAACAATTCCTTTCAATTCTTCTTAAATTTTGATATGACCTACATGTCCTATTTTACATTTTAAAAATATCCTATTCTTGTATCTTGATTTGAAGAGACCTTTCAAAAATTTGCTTATATGTCTTGTAAGCAGTATGACACAGGTGCATTCAAATTAATTGCTAAACATTTTACTAGATATAGTGTTTGAATTGGAACACATTTTACAGCCTAATTTAGTTTAGGGTTGTTTTTTTGGGGTAAAGAGAAATCTTGAGGAAAAGGATTTGAAACAAAGAAGTTTCTGCTTTTGGATCTTGTTCAGGCTAATAATACTTTATATGTCTCAAATGCTCATGACATTCAGAAAACTGTTTTTCACCCCACTGTGGGCAGACTCTTCTTTGCTGTTACTGTGTTAGTATGTGCACTGATCCTCAGAGGTGTCAGAAGGCCCAGTACTTTTAGAATACAGAATAGTCCACTGAACAGATGAAGAAAATATATTTATAGATCCTGAAGTTTCTTAATAACTATACATCATTTAAGCTGTGAGTCTACAGGTTAATGTGCCTATTTGAAAGCAATACTAGTGGATTGAGAGTAGGAGGACAGCATAAACAAAGCAGGCTAGTATGGACAGCTGATAAGAGCACTACGAGTTGGAAAGAGCAATGAAAGGGATTTCAGAGTAAAACACACCAATTGGTCTTATGTCAACTGGAATACTGACATTTTCTGATTTTATTCCTGGCTCTTTCCTGATAGACTGTGCAGGCTTAGGTAAGTCAGCCTCGTTTGTGTTTTGTTTTCCCACATCTTTAGACTGACATGACAGCCTCTACCTGCTTCATCAAAGTACTGTGAGTTTATCAATGTCTGTACAGCATTTTTAAGGTTTAAAGTGTCACAAAAATACAACGTAACACTAATTAAATAGGAGTTGCAACTTTTAACAGTGTTGTGATGGATTCATAATTGTCTCTTTCAAGGAAAAAGTGAAATAAATATGCATATAGAAATTTCAAGAGCATAGATCACCGTGTCTTGCCCTTGTGCCCATCATCAATGTCTAGGTGGGTTTGAACCTTGGTGGAAACAGGAGGTAATGCCTCTCATGAATTGTTCACTTAATATGAACCAGTGGTTGCCAGTGCCTGGCAGTGTGTCAGTCTAGATACATACCCATGAAAATTTTCACCCTGGCTTGTGTCTTGATTGCCTGTATTGAAAGTGAGATGGGAAAGCAAGACTAATAATTTATTCATACTGTTTTATGTTTGTAATGACAATACTTGTCATAATAGCATTCTGTACTGTTAGAGTGCACTTTTATTCTTTTCAGTGTAGGAAGCCTAAATGAGTGTTTTTACTTAGTTGCTTATTATGCACTGGACCTGTCTTCTGGTTTGCTTTTCTGGTTTCTATTAGATACTTTTTTGTTTGAAAGAAAAACTAGACATAGTTTTCTTGTGATTGTTTTACAAGCAATTTTTTAATACATTAATAATTCTTTATGCTTAAAAATAAATGCATGATTGTGCATAGATCATTATTAGCTTTCAGATAAACAGCAATTTTGAGCTCTGTTAATTCCTTTATTTAAAACAGTTGTTATTTTACCGAAAACAGATCCTGAAAAAAAGAATCTGCATACTAACAGATTATTCTTTTTTTCCTTCATATTAGTCTAGTTGTATAAAGGAGCATTACAATATAGCATATCCAACAAAACACTGTATCCTTGCTGTTGCTGAAATTACAATTTGGAGCTTTCTGTTCCTTGAGAAAAAAGTTCCAAGAAGGGATTCCCAGTGTTTTCTAACAATCACCCTAAAACCCCTTAATTTTGCTGCTGAATCCACAGAAAAAGAAAAAATTACCCAAACATTTACTTTTTTTTGAGTGACTACACTAGATAGTGACTCAACAATGCATTCAGAAATTAAGCAATGGGCTGCTTAGTGTGTGCAGCTGCAGGTACTGAGCACAAATTTTCCGGAAGTGCTGAAGAGATGGTTTGTTAGTCTGCATTTCAAACTATTCATGTGCTGGGTCAAAAGTTCCCATGTAGACAGAAATAAATGATAAAGGGTGAAAGACAGTAGTGTAGACTCTGCTTAGGTGGAATCAAAGGGGACCTTTAAAAGTAATTGTGTGACTTTCCATGCTTATACCAGGACTTCCCTTTTCGCTGTACTTTCCCTTCCTCCTGTCATTCACCTCTGTAGAACAATTTATTTTTCTCCTATCTACCTTTTGTAGTTTTAGGAACATTTTGATTGGGACCTCAGGGTTAAAACCGTTACCATTGTCATTCTCCTTCAATAGCTGACAGCCCATAAGATAGTAGCTAAGTAGAGAAAGTATTTATGCAAAGTATCAGTGTTTCTTCGATAAGGGTTGTAAAACAATGAATCTGTAATTCTCCTCAAGATTTGTGCTTAAAATAGTGGAATCACAGTAACACAGGGAAGAACAGAGTATCAGAAGATTAGGTGAGGTAAGTAATGAAAGGCCAAGACATGTGGCTAACTCATGGTTCAGTTTGCTTGAACGTGGGGCTTGTCTTTCTTCTACTGTGAAAGGATGTTCTGATTTGTTTAGAGCTTTCTTTATGCCTTGCTTTTCAGCTGCAGTTGAATGTGCTTGCTCTGAGTGAGGAAATTATGCTCCTTGTTCTTCCATTAAAGTAAATGAGTAATTTTAAAATAGAGAAACAAAAAGACATTTTCCAGGGAAAACATTTACATTGTAAATCCCATTCTAAGCATTATAGAAAAATACAAGCATACCAGCTCTTTCCCTTGAGGTTACAAGCATTAATTCCAGATCTCACTGATGTACTGGAGAATGCATAAATGCATAAATAAATAAATAAATGTGTATATATATATATATACATCTATAAATAGTGGTTGTAATCTCGCATATAAAGAATGATCTTTACCCTGTTAAATCCTTAGTGGTGCACAATAAACTCCTGTTGCATGTGTAGTACCTTTCAATATCCTTTTTCAAAGGAGAAGCTGCAATGTTCATATTATTTTGTAGGGTGGTCATAAGAAAAAAATAAACATGCTTTTGGGCTGTATGAGACAGCTGTTAGAGTTAAATCTATGATTTCTAGTGTAGCATCCTGGTGTCAATCATTAACAAATGGATGAGTAATTTTGTGCTCAGAAGAGAAAATTAAATGCTTATGATATTTTTCCAAGTATCAGCGGGGAAGAACTAGTAGCAATTAGCACCAACTAATACTCTCTTTAGGAGTCTCAGTAAAAACACCAAAATCAGATAAGTATGGATTTAACTCTATTTTTATTTGTGTGAGTGGAGCCTCCTCGTCAAATTATAGATTTATTGTCAAGTTGCTGTGGGGTGACTTGCGCTGCTGGTACCGCACCTGGCTCACGGTCTCACATTTTGCAGTTGTACATAATAATATGCAACACTTCATAAATTCCACACTCACACAATCCTTCACTAACAACAGAAGGTTTGTCAGACCTGGATTTGAAGTGTTTCAATATATCAGTGTACTTGAATGTGTCAGGAGGTGCTGAGCCTCCTCTGCCCTTTAATTTCCTGGCATTTCATCTTACAACTTGCACTGTGAGTGTGATTTCTAACCTGAGGGTTATAGATACCTGTTTTTATACAGTTAAAGCTTGTTTCTAAACAAAGTAGAAACAGCAGAGTTGGTATACGTTCTTGACATTGTTGAAACACAAAGATATTGCAGAGACCTCAACATGCTATTTCCAGTCCAGCTCCAAGATGTGCAAAGGTGAAGTGCTGGTAAATCTCTTACTCCTGTGGAGCAGTAAGATGCCTAACAAACTGGCTTGGGTGGGTCTTCCTGCTCATTCCAGCTCTGTCCACATCCCTGTCTGGATAGCAAATAAGAAAACTTTTGCAGAAGGCCTCTTAAGATAATTTAATTAAGAGTTAAGAAACACATTGAGGTTATGTAGAAGACTTAAACCCAAAATGAAACCCAGAAAGATGCAAAAGATGGCACCAAGGAGACCAATAAACTCTGATACTGGTTTCAAAAATGAGATTTCCATATTGCTGAGGACAAAAAATGGTGTTAAAATTCTGTAGTGTTGGTATTTTATCAGAAATAAAGTATTCCAATAAATAGGGCTAAAATAACATTTCTAGATCTTTGCTTAGAATAAGAAATTTTATTACATTCACTCTCATGATCTCATAAAAAAGTTTTGACTAAGAGAGACCATGAGTTAAATGGAAAACCTGAGAGAGAAATTTGCTGCTGTTTCCAGTGTATGAAATGTGTTCTAAACTGAAGTAGAAGAATAAATTCCCTTAGAGGGGTTTCTGTGACACAGTGATAAATCTTCAGCTGAAATAAACATTCACCTTCTTGCTGGCAGTAGGTACTTTTGCAGTGAAGGGAAATAAAATTTGGCAATATATTTTGTCTCTAATTACTATATCAGCCCACGTACCTCTGACAGCAGCAGAGAAATATGGTGAAAAGACTGTGGCTTATGGTTGAAGATGAACAAACATCAAATCACTGCAGTTTCTATAGTAAAGAGAATGAGTAGGTAAAAGCAGAAAACTTATTTAAACAGAGGAAAATTATGTGGTGAAATAAGAGCCTGAAGAGGCAGAGTTAGGGGTTTTTCTTAGACTTAAAGTTGGTAGTTTTAGAGGTATCCAGTATGCTACATGGGCTGCAGCTAACAGTGCTGTGCTAACACTGCAGCAGTTAGTGTTGAAATAATTGTTACTTTCAACAGTTTATCTAGCAAGATTTTTAAAAAACAAACAAATAACCATACTGTAGTGGTAGTTATTTAATATAAATATTGCATGAGATCCATGCTTGTTTTGTCTAAAATTTTGCACTTCCCTCCTGGACACTTTGAGCACCAAAATTGTTCACATTAACAAGAGTCATTGGACCAATACTCAAAAATGCATGGCTCCTCCAAAGGTGTGGAGGTGGTTGCTTTTTTGTTTCCATCATTTGCATACATTTGCTAGTTAAAAAATGCTATTACAAGCATGAAACATTGCATTTTTCTTTGTAGTTAAGATGTACTAAAGGTACACTGTTTGTAAATAACAATTTTATAAGATAGATTAATTAATTTGCTTGATCTTTCGTCCTTTCTTCTATCTTCCTTCAGGAGCTCCATAGCAGAGCAAGCTTTAAGTAAATTATCTGCAATATACTTTGACTCAAACAAGATCAAAATGGCACAAAAGAATTACTTCTCTTTTCATAGAAAGCCAGGTTTCAATCTACAGGTTCATCTGTATGAAAAGTAAAAGTAAGATTTATTTTCATGCAGAAAATATTTCAGTTATTGATGTGGAAACTTAAAATATAAAGAAAAGCAGCTTTTCTTTATTCGGTATTCAGATTCTGGAGACCATATTGTTAGTTCATATTTAAAGCAGAAATTATTTCAATTAAACAATTTTAATGTTTCTGTCTTATGAATAATGTGAACAATCTTTTGTGTGGTTGTTGACTTCGATATCTGTGGTTCAGAAAAAAAATCCTTTCTGAGAAGTACTGTATTTTCTTCAGGAAAAGTATCAGGGTGCAAGCCCAAACTTAAAAGAAAAGCATTGATTTGTCTGACCTATACATAGCAGCTTAGCTTTTAAATTTAAAAGAGATACTCACTCCAAAGAGATTAAGCAAATTTGAGAACCAGAGATATTAATGGTTTAATAGGGGTCAAAAAATGCATTTTACAGGCAACAAATTTGTTTTGAAAGAAAATAATTAAATTTTTGAGAAACGAAGTGGATGTAATTATACTAGCACATAAAATCTAATAGTTGAAACAAGAAATCACAGCAATGGTGATCAAGATTTTCATCATGGTAATTACTATTCAGGTATTAATTTCATTAATTATTAGGTATTCTCCTAACCTATTTTCACCATTAAACTCACCAGCTCTTTGAACAGATATCCAAAATATATCTGTTATATATACATATATATATATGTATATAACACATATATATAACAAATATATATATATTTGTTATATATATAAAATATATGTATAACAAATATCCAAAAGTATGGAAAAAACTTGATGGAATTTTACAGTGGAAATAACAAGTGATTCAGTAAAATCTTATTTATTGGCTAGGAATACTGTATTTACAATCTTGGCATTATAGGTAAGATTGATGCAATTTAGTTACACAGTTCTTAGTCACAGCTGATGATAGGACAGTACCTTATTCAAAGTTAATGTTTGCATGTATGTTGTAATAAATTTTAAATTGATTTCTATGCTGGAAATCTGATATCATTTTTTATACTCTCAGATATAGAAACTGAAAGTGTGATATCCATTTAAATGGAATTTGTTTAAAATAAAGTATTATTCATAAACAAGAAGAATAAACAAATTGTTGATTTGTTGACTGGAGTCTGGCCAGCTGTCATAAAAGAAATAGCCTGGGGACAAAATAAAATTGAAATCTGACAGATCTTGAGCACCTATATAATTTCAGAACAGTAAAGACTATTTCAAAATAGTCTAGCTTATGTACACGTGCATGCTTTACTCAGTCTTTCCTTTATTTTGGGTCATCCTTAATAAATACTGAGTTCCTTGTTACATTCATGGCACAATCTTTACAGATCAAAATTTTATTTCTAACAGAACTGAAGTTTATTAGGAGGTGTTGACAGTGCAAACTACAGCCAGAAAGGCCATTCTTATTGCTACACCTCATTTCATGCCGACAAAACAAAAAAATGCAAATTGCAAATTGTTATTAGCATGAACATTCATACAAGATAGACTACAAGCTGGAGTTTGGATTAGGCTGTCATTTCTGACTTCTACTTCAGTTGTTGCCTGATGTATTAATACTATGTGTAATAACATAATAATGTGCTTTTAAATGTACAGCATATAGATGAACTCAATCTATCTAGATAAAGTCAGCTTGCTTGGAGTATTGGGTCTCCTATGTTCTTTCTTGGAAGGAACAAACTCAAATCAACATGATATCACTATTTTGGCTGCTGATTTCAAATGGTATGAATTGATACCTCTGCGAAAACATGAAGCTTCAAAGAAACAGGACTTGTCTTCTAGTAATACACAAGGAACAAAAAGATGAGTTACGTGTACTTTGCTGTTATATTGGCAGCTGATAGAAACATCAGATGCCCACAAGTAAGTGTGATAGTAAAAGATGCAATCTTGGATTTGCCTTTTTTAACAGAACATGATTTCTCATGAGCTCTTTCATGAGGAATTATATTAAGACCTAGTCAGTAAATTCTCTGATCATGAGCTCTGAGAGATAATTCACTTCCAAAGAAATGTTCCTGAGAAGCTATGGGAGTCAGCTGAAGTCCTAATCGTCCAGGAGCATGCAGATCAGTGCATGGAATATTTCTACCATGAGCATTAAGCTTTAGGAATTGATTCAGACCATTCTTTTTCAGCCCAGGATTTTCACGTACTGCTGCAGATGGAATAAGGGATGAGAGAAGGATGTCAGTCAAGGCTGGTGATCAGATTCAATGTTAAAGATGATTTCTAGTACTACATAAGTGCCAACAACAGGTGGATGACCCCATGTTACTCCCATTCTCATCAGTCTCACTGTGCCTCTAAATTGGAGAAGGACCAAATTCTCCCAGGTTCCCTGGACAAGGCTCATGTGTGCCCCATCCCTGCCTGCTGTGTCCTGCAGAGATGCAGCCTGGGTCTCCAGAGAAAGCTGCACCACTTCCCAAGAAGTTCTTTGAACCTGATGCTAGGGTGCTCAAACCCCAGCAAATGCTGAAGCACACACCTGCTGCTCAGCTTGCAGCAGCTGAGTTGCTGCAGGTGATGTTCTCTTCATTGAATGGGCTGGGTCTGTTCCCTTCAGTCATGACCTCTCCTTTCTCTTCTCTTTTGTATGAATTGATGCTGGCACTAGACATTTGTAGAGACGGTTTGGTTTTTTGAGGTTTTGTTTGGTTGGTTGGTTTGGGGTTTTTTTGTTTGTTTGTTTGGGTTTTTTTTTTTTGTTATTTTAATGGGAGTCTCTCTTGGGTTTTTTATGTGGTCCTGTCCAATATGGCATGCACTGTTTAATGCCTCTGGAAGCTCAGGAGCAAACAAACCTGAAGCTGAGAGAGAGGGTGTAGCTATCAAAGTGCTTAGATTGTGTTTCCAAATTCAAGGCAGCATGCTTCCTGAATACTGGGATCTGGAGGCTAAACTGAAGATACAACTATCTCATCTTTTATAAAGGCACTTTCTCCTTGGAAATTTCATTTCTGTATTGTGACAAAACCTACCCCTGGCACCACCACTGGGAAAAGCAGTAGTGCTAGGCATTGTCTTATTCTGCAGCTGCAGCATCTATCATCAGATCATAAACAGGTTTTCTCTCACTCAGGAAGGCAATTTGTCAGAGTTCCTATTTCAATTACCACTTTGCTGAGACTAAAGCTATGCACACCACAGACAGAGTAAGCATCTATCTAACCTAGTCAGAGTGAAGAAGACAGAATTTAGTGCAAGATTCGGTTAATTTGTGGTGAACCTCACTTTCAGAGTCAGGCATGTTCAGCCACCTGTAGGGCTGGTTTATACAGAACTGTGGCTTCCTTAAAGCTTTTTGGTTTGATTGAATATTACTTTCTAGACTTGAAGTCTGTAACTCGTGCTAGTTGAAGCATTTCCTTTTGCCTAATAGATCCCTTTGCTGGAAAATTGCTACTCTATTGCAATACTGGAGAGATTGTGTATTCTTGAGTGTAAATGAAAATTATTGCTTTTCCTAAATGAGGGCCTAAGATTTTGACTTATGTAATACATTCTTTTATAGAACATACTCTTAAGATCATCTGTTTTCTTTATTTTATTAGTTTCTGATAATTGTAATATCTCACACAGTGGACAAAAGCAGGAGAAACTGGAGCTGTGCTTACTTTTTGCTTTTTGTTTGTACCTACTAGCATAATCACAATCAGTTCAATCAGTTAATGCAATGAGCTCCATGTGGTTGTCCAGGATAATGGAATAGATCATTGAAGGAAGTTGCAACCTAATTTGTATAACTTTAGTTTTTTGTACTACTGGCACAAGGGGTGGGGGGAAGGCTGGCAAACCAAGTGTCTTAACTGAGATAAGAGATTAACAACTGGAAGTCTGTCTGCCTAATTAAGCTTTTCTAAAAGCATGGAGCCTTGAGGCAGTAATTATTTTGCAGAGCTATAGTCACTCTGATAATATTTTTTTCCTATTATTTGCATTTGTGTTTACATTTTTCCTACATTCTAAATTGTAAATATATATATAATATAAGATTTTCTCTGCCTAAGTTTCCAAATTTATTCATGATGCAGTTGCCTGAAGTGAATTGCGACATGGTTCTTTGCTAAATTAATTTGACTGGTATGCAGAAGATAGTGAATATCTTTCATAGAAAATAGATCCCTCTTTATTTGTCTTTTTGCTTGGTTCTTTTTTTTCTATGAAGATATAATTTCTGTTCTTTGAGTTTTGTCATTAAAAATTTTTGGATTGATATTTTATGACAAAAGTCATACAGAAAAACCCTGATTTGTTTTATCACAGAGAAAAGCCATTTTTTCTATGTAGATATTTGATCTTGGATGTTCAAAAATGTACCTCACTTTTATTTCCCACCGTCCTCCTCCTAAAGCTTGAAAATTAAGTTCTAAGAGCGCATTGATAAATATTCTGCAGAAAAGATTACAGTCCTATCACTCTCAGGCCTGTGCTCAGCCCCAATTAAATTTTGTTGGTTTTTTTATTGCAGATGGGGAACCCAAGGGGATTTCACCACTACTCACCCTCGGCCTGTTGTCAAAGTAAAACTCTTTACAGAAAGCACCGGGGTGCTGGCACTTGAAGATAAAGAACTGGGAAGAGTGAGTATTATGTGCACAGAAGAGAAATATGTGAGAAATGATGGGTAGAAGTGTGAATATTGATAAAATGTGC
Organism: Ploceus nigricollis; assembly: GCA_013399945.1. Taxonomy (NCBI): domain Eukaryota; kingdom Metazoa; phylum Chordata; class Aves; order Passeriformes; family Ploceidae; genus Ploceus; species Ploceus nigricollis. The sequence goes on from VXBC01009563.1 coordinate 314,108, forward strand.
CATAAAATGGTATAAAGCCTTCATTACCAGCCTGTTCCACTGTGGCTCTACCAAACAGTGCTTTTTTTATATGAGGGTGACTTTTACCAGTGTTCAAAATGTGGTAAGTTGACTACAATTACCTTTCAGAAACTTACATCAGGCATCCATCATGGTTCTCTTTGTCTTGTTTAAAACATTAATTTCTACGTGACTTATCAATGCTTTTAACTATTCAAATTAGGAGTGAAAGGGAGAGAGGTAAGACTTGGCATGTAATAAATGTATCAAACAATGGGGGAAAGAAAAGGAACGACTTAAGTGGTAGAAGGATGGAGCAGAATGGGAGAGGAGTGAGGGATAATATGTGAGAGTAAAGTAAGAGCTTATTCTTGTACTCCATGGGCTTTTCCTCCGTTTTTGTGTTTTCCCTATCTTGGCAGGACAATCTGATATTGGCTCAGTTAGTCAGAGGATGGTGCTAATAATGCCAAGGTCAAGGGTTCGATCATACGGGCCATCCACTTAATAGCTAGATTCAATGACCCTTCTGGGTCCCTTCCAACTCAGACTATTCTGCAAATTCTGTAAATTTATTCTTCTTGGGCCAAAATCAAGAGCTAGAGAGTGCAATGTATCATAGAAAGAAGAGGGTAGGGTGAATGAGGCATAGAGGCTCTGCAAATCTCCCTCTCTTCTCCTGTTGAAATTTTCCCCTCTGACATGTAGCACATGGAAGATAGCTCACATTTTAATGTTTAGTTCTACAATCAGAGTCCTGGCTGTTTCTCATTCAAGCAAGCACAATTTGTTGGAAGGAGCAGGGCTCTTCTGCACTTTGTGTCCTCTGAGCATAGGTGGTTATACAAAGACATGTTGTCCCATGCATTGTGTCACTTGTTAAGGTCAGGACTGTATCTTCAGGATTACTTCTTGCCTCATCTCATATCTTGGAAGGGGCTTCCAAGGTCACTTGGTCAAGGTGTGGGTGGGATCTTCATGGGGAAGGTTCCCACAGAGGGAACACCCTGGAAAGAGCCAGGCAGGCAGTGTGACAGGCACAAAGGTGCCACAGGTGTGCAACTGAGTAAACCAGAGTCACCAATATCTGGATTCAGAACAATAAAAGAGACACTGAAAGGGTGAAATTGCAGGAACTGCATGGTGTTAATAAACACAGAGAGGTTTTTGTCTCTGTCCCTCCTTGCTCAGTCCTTTCAAAGAAGGAAAAGGGAAGTCAAGTGCCAAGGTGAAGGACAGTGGAGGAGGGACTATGTGGCCATTGTGAACAGTAGCCAGCATACTCATTGCCAAGGAGTCAGAAAAGAAAAGAAGCATCATCCATATAAAGAGGCTAAGTATCACAGGTTTTAGCAAGATCCTCTGTGTCTGCAACCTCAAATAGCCAAAGTTCAGGTACCAGCCTTGGTCTGGTTTCTTATGCTGCAGCTTGTCTAAGTTTCTAGGACAGGAAGTTAAAAATATTTCAAATTTAATTTTAAAGAATAAATACATTTCAAATGTAAAATATTGAATATAGCCTTTTCCTTACTTGTGTCCTGCAAACACAGATGATTGGTTTGTGGGTTTTTTACTCTTTCCTCTCCCTGCACGCTCCTGGCTGCCTTCTCACACAACTGTGTTTGTCAGCTGGTCAAACCAGTTTAAAGAAAGTGTCTTGCTTGGGAGGGGTGAGGGGAAAGAGAAAAAAAAACAGGTAATTGAGATGTGATAGTGACCTCAGTGCCCTATTGTTGGAGTCTGACCCAGCTTTCCCAGAGACAAAGCAAGATCTATAAAAGGTGAGGTAGGGAAGAGCAATCTTCTGTTTCTAATTCTTACTTTCCTGGTATTTGTTGGAAGAGAGTCTGCTTGCTTTTATCAGATGCTCTGAGATTTGGCAGTTTGTACCAGAATAAGCCAATTAAAATAATTTCTTTTTGCTGTTTTTTTCCCCCCTTGTGCAAAAGGATAAAGGTCATCACCTTTTTTCCCCCTTGCATTAAAGCTTGTGCTGAGATTGGGAAGAGCAAATAGGAGTATCCAAGAGATGCCTGGATACTGCTTTTCTATTTTATAATACACTCCTGATTTACCAAAAATATCCACATCCTTGCCAAAGTATACCTTCTGAGAAAGATAAGTCAGTAAAAGATAAACCTCCCACAATGACCCTATGTACTGCACATGGTCCTTAGCAGTGAAAACATAAAAAGGATGTGTTGGCTGTGCAGTAGCCTGTTTGGGTGTCTGTTCTTCTGCACCTCCCAGGTCTGGTAAAACCTGTGGTTGCTGACAGAAAACTTCCAGCTCATGGGGTTAGATCCTTAATTTAGGAGAAAAAGAACTCTTCCCACTTACTTCTCTGGTTTAACCAGAATATCTGTGAGTGGTGGTTGCTAGCTTCAGGGGAGACTGGGAGAAGATTTGACAGAATTTTTACAAAATAATTTGCAGTTCTATGTAGTCTTGTGGTACACTTATAAGCTTATAAGCTCTTCTTTTGTTGGTGATGTCTTTGTTTTCAGGTCTGAGAGATTCAAATTCAAGTAGCATTTGAAAAGATGTGGGATCCCACTGGATAAGCTTAATTTTGATAAAGTTTGGCAACTTAATGCATGGTCATTACAATGCAGTGACTTACAGGAGTCCATCTGATCCATCTAGGTTTCTCATCCTTGGAAAAGGTCTGAAGATACTTCCTACTGGTATTTTTCCTGTACTTAATAATTCAACTCAAACCTACCCCTTCTGAGGTAGGCTTACTGTGGACATTAATTTTCACCTGTCAAGTACTTTTTTAAAAGTGTGTGTCTTGACCTGATACGACTTTTCTACATTACTGAAGCTTGCATTTCCAATACCCTGCAGTTATCCTGAAGGTTTTATTGTGTTCAATCTATAATTAGAAATAGAAGGCAACATCAAGTTACATGATTTGAATTTTGAACTTCCATCACATACCAAAAGGTTTCTTCTGCCACCAAGGGGTCAGTTTTTTAGGAAAAGAGATCGAAGGTATGAAATACGGAGCCAGCAAAGGTGTCCCCAGTACTGTAGAGGAGAAGGTATTTCCATTGAACCCATCAGTGGATGGTGATTTATCTAACTTATGAACTGAAATGTAGACCCTGATATCAGCAGGCCCCTCATTTGCGGAGAAGACACCGCTTATTTCCAGAAGTAATTAGCTCAATAGGGAGCAGAAGGGATGCAGGCCAGTGCTTTCAGTAGAGAGGACAGATCATACTTGCAGCTTTTTATACTCCATGTTTGAAAATTCAGGCTGGGGCCTCACAACTTCTGCTGTGGAAGCCACTAGGTCAGCACCAAGTGATAGAAGGGTTGATGTCTGTACTTAATATCTTTCCCCTTCAAAGCATTTAAGATGTGGTTAACTGAAAGGAAATAATACTTCCTATGTCCCTTGTCTGATATGGCTGTCTTCCTCCATTCTTCTGGCTTCTGCTTTTTCAAAGAAAAATAAATCTTAACCTTTATTCTGTTCTACACAAACTGAAGAACAGTTTTACAAATTCAGTTTTTCACTGATACTAAAAACAAAGATATGTGCTGCACAAAAGGGGAAAGGATGTTATTTGGATTTGGGTTCTGCAGAACATGAGCTTTTGGAGTGGTCCGTGTCTGTTTGTGCAGACCTCTACATACAGTGAATTGAACCCCTGACTAACTTCTAGAAAGGGAAGCAGGCTGCATCTTATTGAAGCTTAACTTATTCTAATGAGGAAATGTTAAGAACTTATTTTAGTTAAATATCTTTGAAATTTGTGGTACAGATTTTATGTGACTGATACTGATCTGGCCACTTGAATAATTTTTGTATGTGCATACAGAAGGCAGAATTGATGTTTGCATTTGTACATGCAACAGCTGAGAAAGTGTAAAGAAGCCTCCAGAGTTTGGTGTAACTACTTCTGAAAAAATCAGCCTGGTGGTTTCTGAAACACAGGGATCTGACACCACTTTTGCTTGTTCAGTACTTTGTGTATAAAGATGTTCAGACCTAGTAAGTAATTCAAAGTGACAGCCCTTGTTCGTGCTTAGCACACATGTGGATACAATGTGAGAGCAGCAGGTGGTGTTTGATCGCTGATACTTTTTGAATATAAGAATATTTCAGCCTTGTTGCTCTGACTATTCAATTAAAAGAGAACTATTGTCTCACAGCCTGCTTGTCACAGTCAGCTGCAACCAGCAATAATTAGCTGTGCAGCTATGCTTTTTGGTTTTGTTTTTTTTTTTCCTTTAGTACTGTTACTCTGTGTTTGATTTAGAATTATAAAATAGCAGTACTGGCTAGGTACCTATACTCACAGGACTGATGGGTTTCTGAATGTCGACTGCACTGGGCATGTTGTTTATCTTCTGTGCCATATTCAAAGAGCCCCTGAGCAGAGACAGTTTCATTCTGTGACTGTTAATTTAAAGCCTGCCATCCTGGGGATTGTGTTCCTCCATCGCACTTTGAAATTACTGAGGTTTCTCAGGCCTGAGTTCTTCTGTCTTTCTTTTTTAAGTCTGGAAAATTATAAGAGATGGCTTCCACTCCCCCTTTGTCTCTTGCCCCCCAAGCAGTCTGCCTGTCAGCACTCTGTGGTGTCTGAGTGTTTTTGTTTCCATTCCAACAGGGGGGTTCTCAGTAGCTTCTTTGAGAGTGCCTCTCATTGAAAATGCTTGAGATACTTTGCATTCAGGCCTTGTCTCTCTTAGATGTGGGGGAGAGGCTCTTTGGGAAGAACTCAAAGACTACTTTCATCAATTGCTAAGGCCTGTTAGTGTTAGTGTTCAGCCAGCACCATCAACAGAGGTTGATTCTATAAATTGTGAAGTCTTCCCAGTTCTTTTTTATCAGCAGTATTCTAGATAGCTCTCTCACACTGTGCCTATTCAATTTCTCTCTTGTTTTTTGTTTCTTTTTAACCACCTGTTACCCAAAGCCTTGTCTTGGTGTTTCAGCTGTAATGCAATCATAGCCAAAAAGCAAGAGATCACTCAGTAGGTGAGATGATGGAGCTTGCATAGAAAACTCAAAAACCCCCTCGGTGATTGAGCTGTTATTAACCCATTCTTTAGGGGTTCCCAAGGTGATAACTTTTCTAAGGGAATTACTCTCAAGAGACATCTCCTTTTCCCCTTTCTACCTCCAATTTTGAGTCTCTTCTTTAGCTTCTTCATCCTCCTGGCAGCAGGGTGTCATGACTTAATGCTCAGGGAAAGTGAGTGCAGTGCTGTGCTTGGCAGGCTGCTGCTGGGGCATTTGATGGAATTTCTTGTCACACCAACAGCAGCTTCTGGCTTTCTGACACTAGCCAGTCTTTGGGAAAGGGGCTGACAACACAGAACAGCTCCAAACTTTCAAGTTAGGGGCAGAAGGTATCTTGAGAAGAGTCAGTAGACATTTCTTTCAAAACCAGATGTCCCATAAGTGAAGCTGGGGCCAGAGTTCACTAGGAACATAAAGTTAAAGGGTTTCTCTAGTCGTCTATTTCATATCCCAAACTAGCTTCAATAATTTTTGTTCTACAACTATTTTCAAATCAGTGAAACAGCATATTTAACTAGGAGATTTTTCTATGATATTTGTTCAGAGGATGACCAGCAGCATAAATTTGCATGTGCCCAATAATAACGGGTACTTGCTTCATAACTTAAATTTGCCTCTCTGTTTGCACTGGCATCTTTTCAAATCGCTGCATTTTAAAAAATGAAAGAAAATGCTTTTATTGTATTAATTAGTCCTGTTGCATGATGAAAGCTTCAACAAATGCAGTTGATGGATTGTGTGATCTCATGTGTCAGGCACTGTTTATCATAGTTTTAAATAATCACAAATTGAGGTAGAAATATCTCTCGTAGAGCATGAGAGTTAGAGATCTTGGTTTCTCTAGTTCATTGTGGAATTTGTTGACTAGGAGTGTGTTGTTTATTCTAAACAGATGTCACAAAGCTGCTTATGATTAAGGCCACGTGATGTATATTCAGTTCTCAACTGTTTGTAACTTAGCCAGACCCTAAGAAATGAGGTTAAAATTTTTCATCCTATGTATGGAATAAGATAAAAAAAGGAAATGCTCTTTTGGTCAGCATAGATTATGAAACATTTGTTGCACCATTTGTATTCTGAAGGAGCACATCAGGCATGGGAACTTTTGTCTCAGAAAATTTTCTAGCTTTCCTGTTGGAGACTATAGAGTTTGAAGAAGGGATAGGAAGCTGGATGCCAGAAGCAGGAGCAACTCCCTAGGGTATCAGGGCTCAGGGCAGGATTGGGAGACACCAGATCAGCCCCATGCATCAGTAGCATCCCTGGGGATGGGGCTAGGCTGAGGTTTGGTTTGCTTTGCTTTCTGAAGATGACCCAGGCTGCGTTATGAAGAGGAGACTGTGGATAGGCTGCATCTTTCTTTTTTTACCGTTCCATCTGTACTGAAGGCAAGATAATGATTTTCTGTAATAGCATGCTAAGCATCACCTGCCTCTTCAGCCAGGGCATTAAGATGCAGATCTTCTTCACTTTCATCTCTTTTGCTTGTGACAGTGAGCCAAAACTCAGCATAGTCGGCTCAGAATTGCCATGATTACCAAGGTCTGGTGCCTAGAGTCTGAGATCTCAAAATGTGTCTTAGATCATCCCAACTTGAAAAATCTTTCTCATCTCAAATACTTGGGTCAGAAGTGTGGGTAACTCCTTCAGTTGGGTTCAGCTCTTGAATATCATGGGGTTTGGTGAAAGTGGGGGACTGGGGAGCATCCAGAACATGAGGACACAAGTTGGCTGACACTCAGCCGCAAGTGTCAGGTGGGGGAAAATATAGAGAATATCTTGACTCTTGATTTGTCTCAAGGTGCTTATAACTTACTAGTCTGTTTTCCTCTTGCTTTCATGAGTCCCTTTTGAAGGCTGCATATTTTTTTGACAACAGGACAACTGCAGCCAGGAATGGTTAGCTTGAGAGCTTTATCTCAACATGGGAGTACCGGTAGGAGATACTTCAGCACGGCGCTTTTGACTCTGAATCTTTCGTTCAGTTATCTTCTGAGAAAGCAAGAATGCTCTCAGTTTTGTTTGTTCAAGCTTTTAGAGTACTTTGGACAACTCAGCCTTTCTTTCATACCTTTAAAAGAAGATATGATCAATGGGGCAAAAATAGAATTAATAGTTGCTTGTCTGGATTGACTGTTTGGCTCAGGTGTACTTAAATTAACTTCTTTTATTATGATCCAGCTAGGGACCTAAATAAATAATGGAATCACAAAAATGATGGTTAGTTTAGTTGCCAAGTGATATTAGCTTCAACGTCTTTCTACCTGTCAACTTTTAAGGTCAAGAGAAAAACATTTTCAGTCATTCATAACTAAGAAACAATATTTTGAGAACATCACTTTGCAAAAATGCCTACAAGTGATGCTTTACAATATTTAAGATTTCTTGTGTTTATTTTTCATCCAATTGAGGAGAGGCAAAAAGTGAACTTGACACTTTTTCAGTTACAGTGTGGTCTGAGGGAATTTAATGCTAGCTATAATTGGAACACGTGGTCAAGTATTTTTTAATGACTATGAGATGATTAAATTTACTGAATTATCTCAACCCACGCTGTTCTGATACTATTAATTTGCCTTAAATGAGTTGAAGCAATGCAATGCACAGCAGCTATGTTTGCTGTGTAGCTTTCTAGTCATTAAAAGTTCATTATACATTTTAATGTTTATTACCTGATAGTATAATTATGGTAAACACTTTCCTATACTAAAAATTCGTAATGCTCTGTGCTGCTACTGAATAAACTACCATGGTGATATCCACAGGTATATGAACAATAAAATAAACTTCAGAAATATATGATGTAGTACAGAAATATATTATTCAGTAGGAATTCTATTAAATTTATAAAGGTTTTAGGCACAGTGAGGGTATCCTCTAGGTGACTCTTATATCTGCCAGAGAAGACATTTGAGTTGGTACCATTTCATTTTTTAAAGTAGATTATGAAACAACCAGAACATTTAAATCCTTGAGGAAATCTGAGACAGAATAACCTTAGGAATTTTCTCCACGGACAATGGCAATGACCTCACACTGCAGTGTTACATAGTGGAGAGAATGCTTTTAATAGAAATTTCAGCAATTTTTTACTTTTCTTATCAAGGAGAAGTTGCCGAGTGTTTTTGTTTCAGTGATTTCGTGGGAGCTTGCAGCTTGTGCCACCTGGTGCTGTGGTACACAGTAGTTATCAATGCCCTTAAGGGCAATAGTGGTATGAAGGTTATTGCAAAGATAATTAATGCTTGTCAAATGTTTTGTGTGTGTTTTTGTGTAACAAAAAGTTTGATTACAAAGTTCTTTCAGGCTCTTGTTGTTTAAAGCTGGAAGGCATGACAAAATGTAATACAAACCCAGCACAGTGCATACTTAAATAGTCTGACAGATGCTTATTCTTTGTGAGAGCTTTGAAATTGAAGCTCCGTAATACTCGTTTTAAAATTCAGAAAAGGAATTGTCACTACCACAGATATAAATTAATTATACTCTTGTCTACTTTTATTTTCATCAGCATTCTAAAAGCTCAGGAAGTTGACAGGAGAAAGATGTCACTTGAGATGCATGAGCTGTAATAAGCTGCTACAGGACAACAGGAACTGCAGACTCTAGAGAAAGAAAAATTCTTAGCATCACCTACAGCCCTTTGTGAATGCCTAGTGATTAAATGCAAGGAATGTATAATAATTCTGCTTATATAATCTTGCAGTTAAAGGGATAAATAAACTAAAAATAATTTCCCCTTTGATACATCAGAACACAAAGGTTGCCATGCTCATAATGTTTTTAAATGTTATTTAAGGAATGCCTTTTACTCAGAATGAAAACCGAAAAGAAGGAATAAGTTCTAAGTAGTGGTTTCTGTGCATTTGCAAAAAGAAAAAAAAAGTAACCTGGTTTTCTAAAATCAGAATGTACTGATTCTTCTGCTATTGCTTTAAAAGGTACTGAATGCACTCAATAGATCTGACAGGTTAATTCTTCCACTGGTTTTACAAAGGTTGCATATTTGATTATGAGTGATGCATCATATTTCTCTGCTTGACTGGGGCTTCTGACATTAACAGAGTGTGCTTCTGCAAAATATTGAGATGAGAAACTGAAGGCCTTCCACTTACACCATCTTTCAGATGATTAGATCTGAATGACACTGTTGTAATAGTTTTGGCTTAATAACATCTGTTAGATTTATATTTGCTTGGACAGTTTTGCACAAATCCTTAACCTTCATAGTAACACAGAGGACAATATATTGTGTTTCTTATATATGACACAAGTACTATGTGTAGGAAATTAACTTGATGGTTAACATAATGATTCAGTTTCTTTTTCAAGAAATGAAAGATGTGAAGAATGATGCTTTTTAGAGTGTTGATACTTTTGAAGTTATAATGGTAATTCATGGTAGGTGTAATTCAGAACTCACTGAATGTTATGAAAGTCTCCCAAGTAGTATTTTTAGAATACTTTAGAGTCTAAATCCTAATACTTTAGAATACTTCAGAGTCCAGATTCAAAAGCAGTGCTTATAATAAGAATGAAAGGAAATTATTTCTCAGCAGCATTTAACTGCTGAACATGTCACTTTGGGTAAGGATTTGATGAAGCAGTAATTTTTAATTGTACTGACTATAAATGGATACTTTTTTTTGATGGTAAATAAATATTTAACAGCTTGTGATTTACACTAATCTAAAATTAGTTGTTAATAAAAGTTTCAAGAAATTTATATAAATGCTTTAAAAATTAAATATTTAAAATTCAATGGTTTGGGGGTTTTTATGTCTATCACTGGATTACACAAAAGGTTTGTGCCATATCACATGTGAATTGAACATAGTATCTTATATCTATGATATTCCATTTGCAGCAAAGGTGCTTTGGAATTCATCTACAATATCTGTGTTTTTTTACTAAAATTGACTTTTATTAATGCTATTGATCAAAAATTGGAGACAGTAACAAGACATACACTTTGGTTATCTTCTGTCAAGCAATGCCACTACTGAGGGCTGATCCACTGCATAACACTACAGCAAATGGCTTCAATGGGTGTTTCCAGCAGAGCACTGAATAATGTAAAAGGTTAGGCTCCTATTTAATTGTACATGACCCTTTTGAAATGGCAACCGTTCCTTAAAAAAAAAAAGTTAATTCAAAATGTATTAATAGGAGGAAATTTTATAAACTTATAATATGAAAATTCCCATTTGTAAGAGAAGGAAGGAGTTAATTTTTTAAATTGGTCTGTTACAATGAGATTGAGTCAGCTGGTTTATTAGATTTAGGAAATCTTTTTTAGTCATCTTTCATATGGTGGAGATGCAACAAGAATCTCCACTGCTTAGATGTTTTCATTAAAGACTACAAGCGATTTTTTTAATCAACTTGCTGAAGTTTTTCTTTTCATGACTTGCAGGTTGTGTTATATCCAACGTCCAATAGCCCGAAGTCTCCTGATCTGCATAAAATGATAGTTCCCAAAAACAGCCAGGACAGTGACCTGAAAATTAAACTGGCAGTGAGAATGGATAAACCACCTCACATGAAGCACTGTGGGTAAGTGTCCATTTCCTGGCTGTCTCTATTTTATTATCTTGTCTCACTGTGCCTGTGTTTTAACAAACTATCTAAAAAGTATTTAACAAAGTATCTAAAATCACAAAGTTTGTAAAACATTGTAAATGTCTAAAACATTTCCTATATTATGGTTTGTGTTATATTTTCATTTTATACAAAAAGTCTGGACTCGTCAGGAATAACATTCATTTCAGATGTTCAGTGATGTGTAAAGACAGATGACAAGCTACATCTGAAATGCAGAATTAAGACTACAGTCTCATTTAGATACTGGTTTTGAATGTTACAATTTATGGCACTTTGTTAAAAAATATTTAGGAGAAACATATTTTTCTGTTAAAATAGGATTAATTATATACCTGAATAGAGTGGTATTTGCCACATAGTCTCTCCTTCCTTTCTCTGTCTGCTGTATGGTCTTACTCTTGAAAAAAATTTATGTATGGATGCTAGTTTAGGATGTTTTTCTGTCTAACACCAAGACTATGTGGAATAGATTATTCGTAAAGACAGCTCCTTTAATCAACTGCTGCCACTGTTCCTCAGCCCACCTGCAAAAGCAGGTAGTATTGCTGTCAGTAAGCAAGTTTGTATCTTTTATTACAAAGCAATCAAAAAGAATTAATGTACTGTCCATGCTATATAGGTTTCTTTTTAGTTTCCTCCTGTTTGTATTCTGCCCATTGTACACAGGCAGTAATTGCCAAAATTTCCCATATATGATACTATCTTTAAAAAAACAACCAAACTGACTTAAGTTTTGTCAAAGTGTTAATCAGTTGGGCTCAAATTTCCCAAGTATCAATCTTGGGAAATCTCTCATTTTGGTTTTGTGACACTTAGACAGAAATGATTAGGACTGTAATAATGGGACTTGCTGCATGGAGACCTGTGGCTGGTGACCAGGAACTGTGAGGAAAGGGAGGGAAACCAATCATGGAGTCAACGGGGGACTGAAGCTACTGTGCTCGGAGACTGGAACTGCGATGAGAAAACTTCAAAGCACAGCAGCAAATACGTAAGGGAAATGGGATAATGTAGCAGGAGAAAACAGGAAGACTCAGGTGACATGAATAAGTTGGAGTAAAGAGCAGAGATAAGTGTTTGTACTAAAGCATGATGCTCTCCTGTGAGTCCCACCTTCTGCCCCATTCATTTGCACTTACCAAACACCTGTGAAATGGTTTGGTGATGGTGGCACATCTTTATCGAGATCCAGCCCACTAGTGTGGAATCAGTTTCCTGCTGCTGGAAGGTATTCAGCTGCTGCAGTAGTGCAGGGTGCAGGGAGGACGGTGCTTGCTGGCCGCCCTCTTCAGCAGGCTTGTTAAAAGGCAGCCGTGGAGGCAGTCTGACTTGCAGCACATCAGCAAAGAATGGTGTCCAACAGATTCATCTGCACATGACCTGGTTCAATTGCAAACTTCCACCCTAAACACATCAGGGGTGTTGTGCTGCCATGCACGTATCCCAAGCAATGACTAGGAGAAGTTCCCATTTTTGATCAGATCGCTGATAATGTTGGGGTCATGCTGTCTGCAACCCCAGTTAGAGTATAACGTGCAACTGGATCCAGCAACAAGGAGAAAGCTCTAATGTTTCCTCTCATCATGCTCCCATGTTTACCCAGAGACTGTCTTGGCAAGGAGCTGTTCTTCTGGAATCTTCAGAGGGTCTTCCTAACCTCCCCAATTCAGTTTTCCGTACTGGTTTATATCAGTAGTCTTGTCTGACCATTAAAGAACCCAATCAAATATTGTTGTCAATAATTTAGTTCAACCATTATCCCTTTTGTCTGCTGCTGATGGTTGCTTCCTCAGATTGATTTTGAATACTCATCTCCTGGCACTGTGATTTACTTTTACATTTTACTTCAGGGTCATTGCTGTGACTATTCTTCAGGCAGATACTGTAGTTCTTCCCACCAAAAGTGCTCTAGGTCAGTCATCATTTCCTTTTCTTTATAGCTATTAGCTATAATGATTACTACCTAGACACTTGTTAAGGAAAGTTAGAGCACCAACAGATGTGTGAACTTCTCCACCATTATGTGAAATGAAATAAAAACTTTATAATTCCTTCAATAACCATTGAAGAGATTGATGAGGTACTGTAGGAAACACTGGAGTTGCAGTGAGAGGAAGGAAAAGGTTATTTATTTGGAGGGAAAAGAACACCTGCAAGCAGAATTGTTAGTGTGTATAGTCAGGAACTATTAATGATATGAGGAGCCATCATTCAGGCACTCCCTGCAACCTTCTCTTGACTTCCTGGGTAAGTATAAGTATTAAGTGGTCATTTGCTGTTTTTTCAAGAGGGATTCCCACCTTCTTCAATTCACATATTAAAGCTGCTCTGGTTCTGAACTGATGCTGTGTTATCAGGGAAATCTGCATTTGTGAAAGAGACTGGAAACGTGGTGGATGATGGGCAGTATCATCAGAAAGGCAAAGGAATATTTTGCAGTTAAAATAGCTGAGGGTTGCTTGAAAGAAACTGGCTTTTATCCCCATTTGTGCTGCACAGAAGGACTTCCTTGTAGGAGACTGAAATGTTTCCACCTATAGTAACTGTTACAGTATGTTATTTTTTTCCTGTGTCCAGTTTGATAAACTGGAATCAAATTTCATAGAGGTGCACACACTAACAGCTATTAGCTGAAGTCAGTGGAAATGGGGCTTTAAATATTCATTGTGCTGTTCAAGTCTAACTATCATAAAAATTAATATCTGAAGCCTAAAACTTTTAGTATTTCAATTGTCCTGTTATCAAGGGAAAATAGTACCACCTCCCAGGATCATACACATATGAAGGTGAATCTAAGGAAGCATCTGGTAGGAAAGGTTCCCACACTCTGGAGGAGCTGTGGGAGTAGAGGCATTGTCACTTCGCTCAGCCAAAGGCTGTGCTCTGCTGAGCAGGGTTATAACACTGCCAGGCTCGGCAATTCCCTGGAAAACCTGCAATATGGAAATTCGAGTCTCTCTGTAAAGCAGGGTTTGCTTGAAACATAATGAAGGAGGCCATAGGATAAAATCAAACGCTGAAGAGCTCAAAGGCAGCTGCTGCTATCCTGAATAGTGAAAAGGAAGGGAGATTTTAGTCTATGTTTATTTTATTTTACTTTATTTTATTTTATTGTTAGAATGTTGTCATCTTTTTAAATACAGGGTCATAGAGTACACAAAAGGAACAGATATAAAAACATGACAGAATGTGATCATCCTTTCTCCTGGAATTTCATCATGTCAGCAAGTTGAATTTTACAACCTTTTTAACAGACTTCTAGTGTAGGTAGAGTGTTCAACCCAGCTAACTTCCAATTCTTCATTGTATTTTTCAGAGGTATCTCGTGCTTTATCCTTAATCTGTGTTTGAACTAGACAACTTACATTTTCTGTATGTCAGAGTTAACAAATTAACATACAAGATTTGTTGTCTCTCATAGGAAAAGAAGGCAATCTGTTGGCATTACATAATGTTTTTCAGATAAGAGTCTCAAAATTTATTCAGAGTTGAATTCAAATTTTATCCTACAGACAATTGCAGAAGGATGGGTTTTAGTAGATTAATACTCTATCTAAGATAATTACAGTAAGAGATGAGTTTTTTAGATATGGGAACTGTGCCCAAATATTTCAGGTTCTGCAGGGCTGGCAAAACCCAATTTTGGGTGGTTTTCAATTTTATCTCTTGAGAAAATTTTCTCCTTTTTAAGACTGACTTTACTGACTTTACTTACTAATACAGGGGATATGCTGGAAGACTTCAAAACTTGTCTTCCATTTATGCTTCAAGAATATTCAATTCTACAAATTATACTGTCTTATACTAAAGTCACAAGTAGTATTCTGGACTGCAGCACCTTCAAATCATGTTCTCACTTTGATTTCCACGGTCATAACCAAAAATTATATTTTAAATTAGATTGTAAAGTTGGGATTTTTAATTATGAATTGTAGTCTTTCTAAGAGCAAGAAATAAAAATCTTCATGACTCAACACTACTGTGAATCTCAATTGCAGTTCATTTGTACTTCTCCAAAAAAGAGGTTTATTTTTATGTTGACACATTCATACAGTTATTCTAGTGTTACTCCACTAATATGACTTTAAAATAAAAGCTGATCAAGGAAACAATTCATGTTTTTTCAATGTATTCTGTTACATGCTTTAAAAATGGAACACTATTATACATCTTACAGTAAACATAATCTTATTACTTATTTTGCATTTTTATTTTTGCATGAAAGGCTCTCAAAGTGGGAATTAACTTGACTGATATATAATCATACTTTTGTATCTGAATCCTGTCAATATGTTACAAGGCAAAGCATTCACAGCTAGTCTGAGCAGTGACAAGGTAAATATCACTCATTAATGGGGATTTGTCAAACTGTTCCAGTTATTGACAATTCATGATATTTCAGATTCCTTTCTCATAATTTGTATTGTATTTGCTTTCTCACAGAATGTAGTAACCTTTCCCTTACCTATAATTATGACCCCATACCAGGTACTTTTAAAGTCTCCTTTACTTAATAAAGCCAACATCCATATGAAAGATTTTTTTAACATTTCTACTATTTTTTTTCTGTTGCAATCTTGAATCTAAAACAAATCATCAGAGGAAAGAAGTAAAATTTGAGCTAAAAACTTCCTCTGTAAAATGCTAAAAGCCTGTTTATTTCTGTTGAGTTACAATAGCAGCATTAAGGAGGTACTGTTTGCTTCAGGAAGGCTCAGTTGGATCTCCTTAATTCCTAATTATATTAGGGTTGAAAACCCCAGCAGGACAGGTTAATTGACTCAAGATATGTGGGTTACTCTAAATATCTTTTCTAATGCATGCAGGGTTTTTGATGTGCCTTTGCACATCTGTGTGCATTTAAATCATGCATTATTTTAAAAAGTAGATTGAGTTGTATCTTAGCATAGCCTAGTGGTTACTAAAGGGTATTTTTCTATTGCTTCCAATCTAGAAATAAAAAAGGAATGCTGAGATTTTTTTAAAAGCTTGCTTTAAAAGGATTAGTAATGCTCAGTGGTCTTACCACAAAAAAAAAAAAAAAAAAAAAAA
>VXBC01009563.1:329911-465207 GCA_013399945.1 Ploceus nigricollis
AAAAAAGAAAAAAGAAAAAAAAGAAAATAATAAAGTGAAATGAAATTTTTACTAATTAGACAGGCTGAACAAGACAATATTACTGTGGTAGTATTTGGGTTTGACTTCCAAAGTAAAACATTTCAGCCTTGCTCTTGCCCTGAATATTCTCCAAGATTTGAAGGGCAAAATTCATTCTTTTTATCTTCTGTTCTGCTTTCTGCTATGACATGCTGCATATGGAAATGATATACCTTTAATTTCTTAAACTTTTGCATTTGGAATATTCTACAAGCACTTGGCATTTTCTCTCTGTCTCTCATCTATAAAGAAAATGTTTTGGTGACTTCTTCAAAATCGTAGTCTGGGTAATAGTAAGGGATCTGTGTGAAATTATTTTTCTCTCACAACTCGTTGATGTTTTGGGTCTTGCTTTGAGTTTTTTTGTTTATAATTGTATTTTGAGAATATAAAGGTCACCATTAATCTGCTAACATTTTAAATTTTTTTCTCTTTCGCACTTGAAATTGGCCGAGATGTTCTAAGGAGACCATTTATGAACAGTAAATATGGTACTGGTTCCTGAATGTGACTGAAGAATCACATTTCTCCTGCTGCTGCAGTTTCAGAACTAAAGGAAATCTGTGAGACAAATGCTCTGGTTAGCAGTCTTCTAAGATGTAGAATTAGAGGATAAGTGATTTTTTCCTCTCTTTTATATGACACTTGTCATACATCCTTAGAGAGGAAGATGAGTATAATCTGGTTTGCAGCTGAGTAAAATGAAACATAGGAATAAACAGAGATCACCCAAGGTCACGGGCAATTTGGTGACAAAGCTGAGGATAGCACTGGGGTCTGCCGGCTTCTCAGTGGTAGGGCTGTCGTGTGTGCCTGTCACCTGGATAAACCGCAGTCATTGCTGCTACTGAGCTCATAACTCAGCTGAGAAGAGCCACGGGGGCACAGAAGTCAGCCAGAGTGGGGGTGGTGCCAGTTCTTATGGGCTGTTTGTCCATGGTCACCTGGCAAAGAAGAGCAGGCCGAGAAACGGAATTACCTTTGCAACTTAAAGATGTGTAATCTGGGTTTGATCTGAAGATGAGATCCGCTCCCACTTTCATTATTTCAGAAAAATATGCAAGGTGAATACATTGAAATTACTCTATTGCAACGCTGGGTTACTTGTACAGATAAGGTAAGATGCCAGGAATACAATCACATTTCTCTTAGCAAGTGCTGCAAGATCCCTGTCACAGATAAGCCTTCATAACTTGAAATGTGCCAGTCGTTATTCTCTGAGCCAAAACATACAAATATGTCAGAATAACTAAAAAAATTGTTTTACAAACAATAAAAAGATGAAATAGAAAGAAATTTTTGCTAATTTAAAACTTCAAGTTTAATTTTTCTTAAATGAATATGTGTAGAATTGCTTCAAAGTGAAGGAAAGTGTTAGAAACCTAATAATACTTAAGATGTTTCCAACATCTTAGAAAATCCTTACTAATGCTTGGTATTATATGGTAATATGAAGCATAGACTTCTTCAGTTAGTACTACGTTCTATGAGATAAAACTTTGCATATTACTTTTTAATAGTTACTGAAAATATGTTTCTCCTTAATGTTTTTCTCTTTTAAAAGCAAGAGCAGATTATCCAAGTGATACGTTTCGCTTTTTCATTTATCAACATAGCATAATTTCCTGAACCAAATGTTAGAATACTCAAATACTTACCTAATTACAGCATTTCTTCATCTACACATGTAAACTCTTCTGGATCCCTTTATAGTATTTGATTCATTTTTCCAAGTTTGTGTGCTGCATATCTGGTTGTAATCATAAAGTCAGCATAGTAGCACCATCTAGCTTTCTGTTTCGTGCTGTTGCATTTCTTCTTAGAAAAGGGTAGCAGAGCAATGACTTCAGCTACTGCCTCAAAGAGCAAAGTTCTCCCTTGTCCTTTGGTAGAATGCTTATTTTTTGGTTTGTCAATGTCAAGACCAAGAAGCGTAGGAGAAGTCAGATGGAAGCTCTTGAGTTTGTTTGAATTTTGTAAGCTTTACATAACATCAGATAGTTTGCAATTCTTTTCTGATCATTTAATCATATGGCCTCACTATAGCAGCCAAAAAATTTAGGTGCTTAGGTTATGTAAGCTTTCTCTGAGTTTCCTCAAAGCAACTGCTAGGTAGGGTGGGGTACCTTGACACGTTGGTTTATCAGTGCTAAGACACTGGCAATTGAAAAACAGAAAAGGTGCACTGGAGGTAGCAAGGTAAGCTTTTCTCTATATATATTGCACTCAGAACAGTACTTAGTATCTTTGTCATTTCTACTACAATTACTCCTAATTAGCCTCATATAAATTTAGACAGTAAATCTTTCTAAAAATGCTTGAGAGATTGCCCACTGCCAACATCAGGCCTTCTAGGATTTTTTGAGGTGACTAGCAATCCATATACAAATGGGAGATTTTTCTACTAGCTTTATGCCATTTGAAACTCCTCTGTGGAAAGATAATCCTCAGCCAGTCTTCCTCATGTGTAGGAAAGGGATGATTACCACAAAGTAAAGATATGTTCTTGATTCACTAACCAAATAACAAAAATATTCCTGAATCCTGTTTGTCACAGTTGCTGCCTTGTGAAATCTTGCTACATGTTGAGGCACTGTGGGATGCAGCAGTCTGCTGCAAGATGATCCCATCACAGGAATTGTGTGTATATCTCCAAAGGGAATTGTCTCATAATGAAACTTATTTGTGAAGCAAAAGTGAGTTGGAGATTTCTTTTACTCTAATTGAAGAGGTCATGGGACTTGGTAGCAGAGATATGGAAACATAATAGTTGGCCAAAACCCAACACAAAACCCAAGCATTGACACAGTAATGCCAGTACCTGCACTACAGAACTGTTGGGGTCACTGATGTGTTCACAACACTCTTGAATTAGAGTTGGCTCATGTTCAGGCTCAATGCATGGACAATGTGACCATGTATTTGCTTGCTATATACTTTTGTGACACTGGGCAAAAGATTTCATTGTAATTTCTGTCAGGAAGGCATAAAGAAGTATTAGAGTTTCAGCTGAGTTTATTTGACTTCAAAGACAAAAGAGGCGTGAACTACAAAGTTTCATTTCCCAATCCGTGTTCAGTCTTGACCTACCATGACAATCTCAGGTTTGATCAAGACAAGTGCTGTAGCTGTAGGTGGCTCTGTAGTGCTGAAGCAAACTGTATTAATGCAAGGTTTTTACCACTCATGGAATATATGTTGTGTGGCTGATGAGATAGGCTTTGTTTGAATTTCTAACACAGTGGACTCTTGAAGAAAAAAAAGTGGGGCTCGTAAAAAAACGCAATCAGCACCTGAAGTATGCAGCACAGCAAATACCACTGCATATTCAGGAATGCCTGCTCCTTACTTTACATCAAGGTGTGCCAAAGTGTCATCTAACATCCAGAACCACAAATCTATGTGTAAAGCATATTTTCTTTACTCAGTCAAAAATCCTGAAGAAGGATATGTCACAAACTGCTATGAAAATATCCTGGCTGCAAACTTCAGAATACTTCATTGAATAATACTTCATAATACTTCATCTACTGGAAAAGACTGGCATGGTTGATCTGTAAGTTAACTATAGCACGAAGTTAACATGATTCTTTTGAAACCATAAGAGCTTTTCAAGAAAACTTATGAAGAGGAGTTCTTTCTTTCTTTTCAAGAGTAAATCACAGACAGCTGCTGACTCTGAAGATCCAAGACCCTGAGACCCTGAAGACAAGCACATGAGTATCCCTTTCTGCAAGATAAAACTCACAAATTCCAGCACAGAGTAAACCCGAGTATTTCAAGGACTTCCAACATTTGGAATGAGACTACTGAGAAAGAAACAGAAAATTTAAAAACTAAGTTAGTGGATTTATATTTCTGCAGAAATATTGGTCAAATTTTGGCCCATAATTAATAAACAGTTAAACTGGGTTCAAAAGCAATGGTGTATATTTTTTGTTTATTTTGTCAGAGGGTCAAAAATATCCTTCATGTAGGTGTAACTATCTTACCTTGCTAAATTCTGATAAACCTGTCCTCATTTTAACATTCATAAAGGACCATGCACTTGTATTTATTAAGGTGAACATTTCCTATGTATGTTATAAGCTGCACTTTTAGTGCTGTATGAAGGTGTTACTATTATCATACCAAGGTGTCTCCTGTGAGTATTTTCTGTTATGCTACTTTGTGCTTAATGCTGGTATTTCGTTGTGCTAAATGAATGTTAGCATCTTGCCATGGAGAAAAGTGCTAATGTGATAACTGTCTTCATTTAAATGGTTTTACTATTACACACTTTTGCAAAATCAATTTACTCTAATCAGTTACTTTTTAAAAATTAAATTGAACTTCATGAAAAATGACACATTAAAATTACATTAATGATTGATTGGATAATGATAATGGGTTAATGCAAAATTACTATGGAAAGAAGAAGCAAAAGTGTTTATCCTGCTGCTAGATCCTTAGAGAACAGATTATAGCTATGAGCCTGCTTTTCAGTGCTTCACACAGTAATTGCTTCTGAGGAGGCACAGGGAATCTTTGAAGATCTTAATGATATGCCACTGCCACTTTAATTGCTAAAAGAAGCCAAGAGAATCCTAATTGCCAAGGGAAGCATTACTAATTAAGGTGTCATTCTTAATTTATTCCATAGAAATTAATCTGAAATATTTGTAAAAGCTGAGATATAAATTTAGATCCAAACTCACTTAGCTTAATCACAACAGACTTCATGTGAAAAATATCTATGGGTTAAGCAAGGTTGATCGTAAAACTTAAAATATTTATTTTCTTTTGAAAAATTTTGATTGCCTTTTGCTCATAACTTTTTTAAAAATGAAGTAAAAGAATTGAAAATAGATTAAATAATCTGGTTTTATTAATATGTAACTTATATTTAAATTGTGATTCTACCCTCATATAAAAAATTGTTACAACTGTTTACATAAGTTGTTTATTTTTTTATATTTCACCTTAAAGCTCCATACTTCTGAAGTGTTAAGATGTGTTTTCTTCAGCTCTGATGGGCAGTGATGCAGGTTCAGTTGTATAAGTATATTCTTTAGATCATAACTGTAGCAACACTTGTTCAATATCTCCTTGCCTTCACTAGGATGGAGTATGCATAATTGATTAGGTATGGAAAATCCCCATGATCAGTACTGCATGTGTGTCAAATCCTTCTTTGGCTCAGCTTTGCTAAAGTCCTTATTCAACCTCACAAAATAAGCAGTTGGGGCGGGTACTTGTCCATTTCCTGCATACTGGGTTTTGTACCTTGTTCTCTTCTCAGCCTTCTCTAATGCAGTTATTCACATTTTTACTGTGTCCTAAACTCTTCTTCTTCTGGCATGGATTATCTCTTATGGTTTATCTTAATGGTGCCTTGCATTCATACAGAAATGCCAATTCTTTTTCTTCTTGTAATGTAATATCTCAGAACCTATGACCAAACATCTCAGTAGCCCATGGAACATCTAGGTAGACTTTTCTAGTTTATACTATCAATTTTTAGTTTGCAATTCTTAACTGTAAAGCTCTTTCCGTCTCAACTTCTTGGTCTTTGTGTGCATGTGTTAGGAAAAAAATGAGTGAGAAAACCTTTGGCAGCAATTCTCAGCTCATCACAAAAGAGAAGAGATCATTTCCAGGCCATAAAGATGGTGATGAGCTGAGCAGCAGCATCATTTAGGACTTGTCATCTTAGTTTATGGGACTGACTCCAAATTCATGTCTTCTCCATACGGGCAAATTTGAATGCAGTATCACTGCTGAGAGAGCCTGGTCAACTGAGTACCTTCTAGCAGCAGCCACTTGTTGCAACACTGGGATGAGATTCAGCCCTGCACCAAGAAGGCTAATTGCATGTGATAAACCATGGAGAGAGAAGAATTAAAGAAATAATGGTTCAAAGAGCAGTAAATTGGGCTTGTCTGAGGCACCTATGAAGGATTTTTAGCCATTGATGGCTACCAAAATTATGTTACCCAATACAAAGGGGTGGGAAATCTGGAAAACCTGATCTCTGTTTGGCATTTGTCTTCTTGCCTACAAAGGGAGCCAAGTGTGAAGTGTGCCCAAACAGATCTGTATAGAGACTCAGTGATTGCTGGGGATCTGATAATCACCTCATATGCATTTCTGGTGATGTAGTTCAATCTCTGTCCTGTCTCATCCTAGGCTTACAGCACCTTAGTGGCTGGCATACGTGAGGTACACTAGCTGAGCACCACAGCTGATTTCGTTTAATGCAAGAGGAGTCTAGTTCACCTGCTATGGATCAATTCTGCAGTGTGAACTGCTGCAACTTGGGGGCAATGAGGAGATTTTCTTCATAAGCACACTCCTTACTCAGACTAATTAACCAATGCAGACACATCCTTTTTTCTTTAGGTGCTGGATTTAAGTACATGAAAGGGACTGGGCCAAACTGGGCAACATCTTCATTTGATGCCCATGTCAAGGGTTCCATTAAGGCTTCAGCCCTGGAACTACATGAAATACATCATGTTGTGTGAAATCTTGCATTTGTCCTTGTAAATATTTGCTTTATTGTATTTTTAAAAAATATAAAGAATTCCATCTAAAAAGTTTTGCCTGTTATTGGAAATGCTCAAATCAGAACTTTGGAAACTTATTAATGTGCAAAAATTGGGGTTTTTTTAATTTTCATTAAAATAGTAAAGCTGTTGGTAACTCAGAAGGTGAAATGATTCACTAATATTTTACTGCAAATAGACCAATTAAATTGTAGGGGAGGAATTGAGAAAAAAATTTGATTTGTAACTGGGATTTTTTTTTTAAACATTAAGTAATAACTTTAAAGTTTCGTTTGCATGTGTTTTTTCTACCAGTAGAAAGTAGACTAGATGGTCTGAGCACTCAGTGCTATGTGGATTGAAGGTAATATTAAAAAACTAATTGTTGTCATGCTATAGCAAAAAATGCATGCTTTATTAGGTCCTCACAGGGAAGATCATGATCTGAGTAATTTCATGGGCATGAGGTGAAATATAAGCAGGACATTTTTTTTTGACTATGCATCATTGGTCTTACTAAAATGAAAGCATAGAGGAGGCTGCTTACTTTTAATACAATAGATGATGAAGAAATTTATCATATCAGAGGTGTCCTACAATTTGCAGTAATAAGTTCAGATATCGGGAACTTCACAGTAACTCTACAGTGTAATTGAGGAGTCTCCGGTCTGACTGGAAATTTCAGGCTGGCTTCTGCTGAAATTTCTTCATGCTGTTGTTACACAGTTCCCATAGCTTTGGAAAAGCATCATTCAGAGCAAAATCTGACTTTTAGTTTTGCTTGAATTTGCTGCTCTGTAAATGCACCCAAAATATGCTGACAGTATCATTAGAATGAAATCACGTGCAAGTATTCCTGCTTCATAACTTATTCCAGAATTATATATGGTAGTCTCTATGTGTTATTTTGTATTATGTTTTTTATTTATTTCAGATTACAATTTTTAGCTTTTTGCCATCTAAGTTTCTTTTGAAACTTGTCTAGAAACTTCCCTTACATGCATGAGTCTGTAGTAATGGAGACATAACTGATTATGATATTCATAACATTATGCTGTACATAGTCATCTAAGCAATATTCTTATTTTCCCAGACTGCAGGACCAGTCATCATTTAAATAGTTGGTTTAGATTTTGTTTATATTGCTTTATTCTACTACAAATAAGCATATCACAAATATCATGCAGGTGAAAGATGCAGTTTATTTATTAGCCTTTCTCATCAGGTGTTCTGAGTTGTTTCTTGATACCATACACTCATCTGTGACACCAAATTTAAGAGAGAATTATTTTATTGACACTGCATATGGTCTGGCCTGGCCTGGCATTATTTCTATACTGAAAGTGCCAGTCCTATTAACTGCAAGGATGGGGGCATGCCACCTACCTCTTATGTCCTTCTGTCCTGTGCTGCCCATCTGTTACTTCTAGAAAGGTAAAATTCACCTATTTTTTGTCTTTTGGAATATAAGCCTTTACAAAATCAGAGGTACTTATGGCAGCAAAATTATTTTCAAAAACTAAAAGTATGTGACCAATCTAATCCACCCTCTGTGTCAGAATGCTGCCTCAGAAACTTTAGGGTCTGTTGTGCTATCGTGGGTCTGAGGGTGGATTTCAATTCATAATACACTGTTCTTTATGAGCAAAAATAATTCTAACACAATACTAAAGGTAAAGGCAGAGGTAACTTTTTGTAAATTCAATTAAGTGGTTTGTTGGTTTTGTTTTTTCTTCACAGTAGTATAATTTCAATTATTAAAGTATTGCATTTATTTCTGACATAATAGCAAAGCCTGTACTACTAGTACCATGGTCCTGTACTACCCTAGTTTTGTTCAAATAGTATGTCATAGCTAGCTCCCTCTAAATAGTCCATGTCCTTTTACACAATTGTGTTGGCAGATCAATACTCTACTGTTTTGTCAGGGGCCTTGAGTATGTCTCATCTCCAAATAGGCATCACCTTGGTAGGCTGACAGTTTCTGTAATGTCATCAGTGTAGTGATGCTTTCATACAGAGTTATGCACTATTAGCTCACTTGGTCTTTTTATTTAAATAAAAACTGTAAAGTACAACTTATCCTGCACTACAGATGGTCTTTTTTGTGTGCTTACCATTACAAACCTCTTTCAATTTAATCCCATCTTTCAATTTAATCCCATCTTTCAATTTAATCCCATCTTGTGCCTGCTCAGCAATGTTGCTCAAAGCCCTGTCTAATCTGGCCTTGAACACTTCCAGGGATGGGACATCCACAACTTCTCTGGGCAGTCTTTTCCAGTGCCTCATCACCCTCACAGGAAAGAATTTCTTCTTAGTATCTAATCTAAAACTACCCTCCTTTAGCCTAAAGCCATTCCCTCTTGTCCTATCACTACATGCCCTTGCAAAAAGTCCCTCTCTTCTTTTCTTGTAGGTTCCCTTTAAGTTCTGGAAAGCTGCTCTAAGGTCTCCTCAAAGCCTTCTCTTCTCCAGGCTGAACAACTCCAAATCTCTCAGCCTTTCTTCATAGTAGAGGTGCTCCATACCTCTGAGCATCTTTGTGATCCTCCTCTGGACTCACTCCAGTAGGTCCTTGTCCTCATGTTGGTCCAGGGGCTGGACTCAGTGCTCTGCGTGGGGTCTCAAGATAAATGCATGTATGTTAATTCCTGCATGTGTGTGTTAAATCCTGTGCGTGGTTTGTCTTTGGAGCAATGGACAGCAAAGACCTCTAAGACTGCCTTTCATGCTGCTGTTTGTATGGACTAATCTGGGGACAAATTGGCAGGGGAAGTGTTCTGGTAGGGGTAGGTTTGAGTTCCACTGCTAAGTCTGACCCATTGGGGTCAGACCAGCTTCCCTTTTCTTCCACATGGAGAGCTTCTCTGATAATGTTAGAAGATTGCCAGCCCAAAACTGTCATCTTCTTTTCTTCATAGTTTTTTCCAAAGATGAAAATCAATATGGTCGTGATAAGTGTACCTTCCCCTAAATACACAACTAGTTGTCCTTGCTCAGTAAATCAGTGGCTTAGAAGTTAGCATTTTTATCATGGCTTATTACATTTGTGATTTTAACTGCTGATTTAAATTTTGAGATCATTTTAGATTCTTCAGTAGAATGCACTATGTCATAGACCAAGTGAAAGAGAGTAAGAAACTTGGCTCCGTTTTTAGTAGCGTTGGTGCAGAGAAGTGTGCCTAAAAATATACTCCCCTCATAGCTGGATAGCTGACAGCAATTCTCTTTTCTAAAGCTGAATGTTGTAGATCTCTAACCTTTTTCATCTGGTTTAAAGTCTTAGTTTTGAAGGGCAAGGCAAGATCTGAAGCAAAGGTCTAAAAATTTAAGGGTACGGAATGATTATTTTTAGATTAAGGGCAATAGGCTGGGCATGGGGTGTCATTTTACGGATCTTCTAGTCAAGCCATTTAGTAACACATTCTGAGTAATGAAGACATCCAAAGGAAATTGGAGTTATGCAAGCAACACATCTGGGACAGGTATTAAATATTACAAATATTGCCAGTAGCTGAGAACATTTGCTAGGCTAAGATCTCTACAAATAGTACGTACATTACAATTGGGGTTTTTTATTCATTACTGATGAAAATAAAAAAAGCCTTCAGAGGAGGGAAACCAACAATTTCTGTAAATGCAGCTTTACCATTGTTTTGTATATTGAGAACAATGGATCCATTTTCAAATAGAAAATATCTGGGATCCTTAGATTAGAATTGGATGATTAAGTTAATAAAGTAATCATGTAATGTAAAACTTTATTGTCATTATAGAATGTGGGTGTTCAACTTAATCACAACCGTTACATTCATTTTTAATTGAGCTGTATATAGTCTCCTTAATGGGCAGCTTGGTTTTTTTCCTTGCACAGTCAATATGTTTTAATTGAACACCTGATTCTTGCCATCAACACATTAACATCTGGACACTATGTTTTATGCATATAGATATACTGATTAAAACTCAGCAGAGAAGCAGATAATGGGAAAATAAAATGACAACATTATAGAACACTTTCAGCCATATTTTTTTATTATATATTGAGAAGCTTTTAATTACCTTATTTCATTTAATTAGTCACACTGCTTAGGTCATTTGGTTTTTATTGATATGGCATGTCAGCAACTTTGTTAATTGGCAAAAAATGGCATATGACTAAACTGTCTTGTCTAGTTTGGTCCAAAAGAATTTCTTACATTTTTTCACATTCCTGAGACTTCTTATTTATTTCACAGTCTTTTCAACAATATAAAAAATATTTTGACAGAGCAGCTTGATTTAAAATTTAACATTTCACTTTTCATTTTTGTTTCTGAGTTAAAGAAGACTTTAAAGAAAAAGTGTTTACTTTCTAACATATTTTAGCATAAGAAAATAACACTACATTTTGTAGCTTTTAAAAATTTTAGTCTTTCATCAGAGAGAAAAGTAATTTAAAGTATTTTTTATCATTTAGACTTTAAGCACAGTTTGTTGGCATTTATAAATTTAGTCTTGAAGAAAAGCAACAATCCTGTGCCACTCCAGCAATTGTACTTCAGGGGTTTAGGGATCTGTTTTGCACTGTTCTGTTTTAAACCAGTGATTTAACAAATCTGACAACTTTTGAGTATAGATGAGCTCAAGTTATACAACCATTTTAGTGCATAATATTAATTTCCTATTGATTAGTAACACACCTTATAACAGATTTTATGTAAATGTAATTGATAAAAAATTTTTTTGCATGAGAGAATTTCTTTGAATAATTGATAATAGACCTGTCCTAATTTTAGATTCTTCTGTTCCAAACCATCTTTTATATTTTTCTTTGAAGATGTAACATAGTTTTTACTCAATAATTTCTAAAGATATGTGTAGTGTCTCTGTACCAGGCAAAAAAGATTACAGTTTAACTAATTACCATTTTTTGGTTTACCAAATACTGATACTTTTGCAAATTTTTTCTATGCTTTTTGAGTTGTTGGATAATCTTTATAATGTATGTGTTCAACTGTGTTGGCACTTCAACAGATGAAGTAACTCATCACTATGCAACGAATGTTATGCCTCTAATTTGAGAATAAATGTATTATTAATATGTATGACACTGTGCTCCCACAGTTTCTTGTGGAACAATGAGAATTGTTCCACAATTATATTAATTTAAAATACTCATTTCAAAACTATTTGAAATATAAGTTTCACACTGCTTGCCCTGTAGTTTAATTTAACCACTTTTTGTGATTACACAGTGGCATTTTCTTTCCTCTTCAAGTCTGTCACAAACAGGGATCGATTTGAACCAGGTAACAGGGATCGATTTGAACCAGATTTTTTAGTCATGGCCGTGGCATTACACATGTCCTGACATCCACAGGAGGGCAGCATGGTTAAATCAAGGGAGGACATGGGAGTATGATTATAATGCAGCTAAATTAATCTCACTTTTGATTGTTTATATTGTCTTGTGAAAGTGTTTATAATTGAAAAAGTGAATGTTTTCCTGGCCAGTACAGGTGAAGGAACTGCATGTTAATTTTAGGAGTTTCGAAGTGTAGCTTCTTAGTACCTATAAATGTTAAATTTTTTTCTGTATATACATGATCTATTTTTGAAGAAGGTTTTAAAATACTTAGTGTGGGAGTTATTAAAGCCTAGTTGAAAATTTAGCACTGCAAATTCCAATAAATTCTGTTATAATATTGTGGTAAATAAAATATTTGAGGAGTGGAGGCAGATATTCTTATATGTTTACAGGACGCAGGAACTGTTCTATCCTCTAATGCTTGACTGAGCTATAGCAAGAAATGAGTCCTTTTATATACATTTGTCTATATATATATATATATATACATACACATATATTTACACACACACATAAAATTCTGTTTGGGGAAAAAGATTAAAAAATCTCAATCTCAGATTTGAACAATAATTATGAGTAATACTAAAAATATTCATTGTAATTTTTGTTTTTAAATTGATCACCCAAACACCCATAGAAGACATTTTATTCATTTGTGTTATTTACAAATAAATGCCATTTTTCAAAAAGTATTTCTAAAACATGAAGTAAGGAGAAGCTTTACTTCTTACCTCTTCTCGCATCCAATTCATCAGCACTACAGCTTCTATTTTCTCTTAGATTTTACGGATTAAAGAAAAACATTTAATGGCAGTTTCGTAGGTATATCGCTGCAGCATTGCAGTTTTGGGGAGACAGTTGTCAGACAAATCTGTGCAGCAGCAATGGACTGACCCCAGTAGATGGCTCTGATGCTCCCTCACAGGCAGTATTCTGTATTCATAAACTCCTACAGCTCCAGTCACAAATCAGTTCCAGTTTAGTAATTCCAGTGGGGGAACAGCATTTGAATGTTTTGTTTTCTACATATTTGTTATGATAAAGAACTTTTGACAAAGAGCAAATTTGTGCTGTTTTTATAGGCTTATATCTTTCTTGCATAGCTTTTTTTTCCCTAACCACCACCCAAACCAAAACCATCTTAGGAATTTTTTTCCTAATTATATCAATCAATTTTTAAAATCCTAAATACCATGAAGAAATGCATAAGGAACTTTCTCAAAGGGGATACATTTCTCAGTGATGCATTTCTCGTGTTTTCTGGTATAAGTCCTGCGGAAATCAGTTTGCTTGTGTGTGGCATTTCCAAGGATAAACATCCAATCATGGTAATGGTTCTTAAACAAATTCCTGTACACTGGAATCTTTCTCTTCCAGTGCCACAAGACAATTGCTGAATAGTACTAGTGGGTGCCAGTTTCAGTATGAACTGTACAAGCTGCCTTCAGGCACAGCTAGTTCAGATATGGAACTGTGCTACTGGGTGTAGATTTTAAAAGTTTGAAATGGTTGAGAAGATCATTATGGAAATTAATTTAAGCAAAAATCCATTCAAAAGTTTCAAACACAGAGACACCATTTCTAGATGAAGAAGCTTCTAGGGACAGTATCAGTGTGAGTATATGAGGAATCTGTGGGAAAATATACTTACATGCTTCCTTCTATGTCCTGTTGAGAACAAGGCACAGGCCTGAAAGTGCTTCTGAGTGTCCACTTCTGTGTTCTTTTGGAGAAGTTTCTTCCAAAATGACATGGAATCAGAAGTCTGTTTGTTTCTCTGGCATCTTTAAAATTCTAAATGTATTCTGTATAGGAATGTTTTAAAAAAATTGATGTTTTCAGAGAACTGATTTGCTGGGTCATACTAGGAAAGCCTTCTTCCTTGTTTTTACCATTGTATTGTCATCAAAAGATGACCAGGAGTGTAAAAGTAATTTTTTGAATCTAGTTTTTGATTAAAGGATCACCTACAGGTGTCATTCTGCACCAGTAGGTTTTTTGAGGCAGAATGACTGTATTAGAATATTAGATTTGCCTTAATGTCTTGGACCAAATGTTCATCTAACCTGTCGTCCACTATGGCCAACATCAGATGACTTGGAAAATTTTTATAAGAGTAATTTCAGTATTCTTTCATACTCCACCCATCTGCAGATGAAGGGCTTTCTGAGCCAGATATGACTCTTGGCATATGCAAACATTCATTGCAATTAAATTTCTCTTTCACAGCCTGTCCAGGAATGCCTAAAATGCACAATGAAATGTAACTAATTTGACTTCATGGAAACAAGCCTCAACGGTGGCACTGCTATGTAAGAGTGGAAATTAATATCTGGCACTGTTCGTACATTCCTTAGAGGTGCTCGAGACACAATGGAGAGAGTCCACACCACTGATACACAGGCAGTGTTGTGTTTTCTTGCTGTTGTGTGCTGGGTAGAAAGAAAAGTGGTATTCATTGGGTCCAATGTTTACATGGAGTCTGCTAAGTTAAAATGGGGTTTTCCAGTGTATGAGAGCATGAAGTGTCAAAATTTCAATCCAGAAGAAAATCTTATAGTTCCCAATAAAAAGCTTTTTATTTCTGCAACATGGGGGGAGACTGCTATTTAAAAGATTGTATATGAATTCCAAAAAGGTAACTGCATTTTTGCCACTGCTGCTTAAATTGTGCTCTAGTGCTTTCCATTCTGGATGGTTCTGTAGTTGCACAACTAACAATTGTTTTCTTCCAAGTGTGCCAAACATTTTGAAATTGCTATAGTCAATGTCATGTCTATTCATTATTAGCTAAGTTCAGCTATTGCATCCGCAGAAGTTTTACCTCATAGAATTGGCTGAAAAGAGCAAACAGGTTTATTATTCTGAATTGTGCTTTAGAATGAATAATTTTGTCAGGCTGCAAATGACAAACATTTTCCATGAATGTCACATGGTTGACTTTTCATGATTCCTAGGTATAGAAAACCTCCTTCATATCATCTCTTTTCATGCAACTAATTGCAACAGCTAAGTTAGGAGTTGCACTGTAGGGAGAGCCCAGGGAGGCAGAAGGGTGCTTCCAAAGGGTAATCTGCAAGGTTCTGAAGAGGAAATATACCCTGAGCACTTTACACTGGATCCATACAAAATACAAAGGAAACATGATCACTGAAAGTGGCTGAGTGGAGTTGCAAAGACAAATACATTTAATTTGCTGTTTCCCTTTAAAACATTTTCTTTTCACTTTTTTTTTTTTTTAATCATAAGTGTGTTGCATGTTTTGACACACAGTTAAAAGGCTGAACAGCTTTACAAGCTTCTGAAATGCATTTTCCAGCTTCTGGAAGATAAGGGCTGTTGTAAGGCTTTCCTGAGTGTTTCTTCTGGTGCACTAGGACCTCAAGTTTTGAACAGTCTTGCTCTTTTCCACTTCGGTTTCTCTCCCAACAGAAATTAATGTGGAAATACTAACCTCCTGCACTGGACATGTTGTGAGGAGTAATTGCTTGGTTTATAAAGCACTTGAGTAAGTGTCAAGTAATGCTCCTATTACGAGAATAATGCTATGTAAGTGAGAACTTGCTAAACTGATTTGTTTCAAAGCTTTGGTGATGTTTTTAAGTGGTGGTTTTAATTAAATTCCTTTAGGGTTTTTTTAAAAACCCAGCTATCAAGAATTTTAAAAAATAGTTTGACAACATGCTATCATTCTGAATAAACATCTTCTGTGTGCACAAATTAAAGGAAAATGCTAGACTCATTCATTATCATTATTTCTGTCCTTCATTTCTAATCACAAATAGGGATACCAAGTTTAACATGCGTTCTCATGCCTTTGCTAGTTTAGATATACCACTTTATACTAATTCATAAGTACTTTAAAATATTACTCAGGATGATGACAAGAAATGTTATGAAAATACTTAGAATTTACTGTCTTTAGAATGAAAATTTATGTATCTCATTCTTCCAACATGTTTTATTAAAAAAAAACCAACTCTGCTGAGGTCTGTATTCTTTATGAAATTAAAATTATATCAATACAAAAATGGCAGTGAAAAGAAGTACATTACCAGTCAGATATAATCAAAGCCAAGTATCATTCCTGAAGGAGCTCTCTGCTCTTACTATCCTCTACCATCAAAGTTTTCAATACCTTTTCCATTGTTTCCATCAGTGGATGTGTATGACCTAGAAACAAAAATAAATTTTTCATGCAAACAAGTTCTCAGCAATTCTAGAGGACTTTCTAGATCACAAAAAATATCACTGCCTGGCTGGAAAAATGATCATCAGTCTTTTCTATCTGATTTCAGTGCCATGAGCTTCCAGTGGCGTGGAGAGATGTCTAGGCTGGGCACCCAGCTGCTTCTGGGTGCTCAAGATGCTTGCAAGTTCTTTAAGGTCTGTCAGTATTAAGAGTTGTTTCCACAGCCAAAGTGAATGCTCAAGGCAGAGCAGTGCAATTTAAATTTTTTCTACTACTTCAACATCAGAAATTAAATTTAGATTTTCACTTTGAAAACCAGTCTCTTAGCTCCTGCTTTCTTTGTTTTTGTGGTCACAGACTATTATCCTTTTAGATGAAATTAAACCAAGAGATCACCTTCAGGGGTGTACCCATATATTCTGCAAAACACTGGTAGCTGTTTTGTCCATGGGTTCAGTTTAGAGCTAGTCCAAAGTAAACTGCCTCAAAAAGCACAGAGGGTGGATGTCAGCTCCTCAGTACCAGCTGTTTTGCAGTAGTGCTACATTACCTGTTTACATTGCAATTAGATTACATTAGAATCAGAGTGCTTTCTACATTTACGTTGCATCTGAAAGATTTCATTCTTTTATTGCTTGGAATTCTCTCAAGGCTAAAGAATGTTTTTCTGTCTTGACAAACACTCACATTTACATGCCAAATAGGTTTCATGATATGACATAAATTAGATTAATAATTCTCAAGTTGCCATTGTAGTTACGTCTCAGGTTCCATAAGTACTGGCATGCATATTCACAAATGGTGAAGCATTCTGGAGTGCAGTAAGATATCACTGTTAAAGAATCTAGGGATATCAGGTCATCCAGCAGTCTTAAAACCATTTATACTGTAAGTGAAAAGTGTTAGCAGGAAAAAAAGCCACGCATTTCCCTGTTCCTAAGATGAGTATCTTGCTTATTGGAATAAATGGAACTGTTTTCTGTGGCTGTGATGTTTTTATTACTTGACATTCTTCAACGTTTCTTTATTCTTAGCAGGCATAATTACAGTAGTTTAGGCTGATTGTTTTTCATTCCATCTGTTGAAGGCTTATTTAGTTCTCTTTCTCAAGAGCACAGAAAGGACTAAAATGAATCTAAGAATGTTTACAGCTAGGTTTCTTATGACCCAGGTCATATTGTTGTCTTGAATCAGTTTTCTCCTCGTCCTCAACTGAAAACAAAAAAAATTCTTAATCTTGCAGGGTTAAATAAAAGGAGGAATGCAGTGCAAGGAAGATTCCTTTTATGCAAGGCAGAGGGATGACTGAAAGTGCCTGTGGGCATTTGGTCCCCATTGGCTTTCTCAGCGAATGCAATGATGCCCACGGATAGCCTGTATTGTTGTCAGTTAAATGGGATCATGAGTGTCTGAAAGGTGTTTGAGAATGAACTGAAAATCATTTTCACAAGTGGATGATTACTTCTGCCACATGTTAACCGAACTCTATCAGAGTGGCCCAGATTTTTGAGACTGCATTAATTGCTCTTTCAACCTTGACTGAGGTTTCTCTTTAAGAAAGGCCTTTGCTGGACTAAACTGCTACACGTATTGATTTTTCTTTCTATATTTTTTTCATTGTTTGTGATAAATGAAGCCTTTTACAAGTAGAGAATTTATCATTCAAAATGTAGATAGATTGCTTCATTCCTTAGAATAAAAAGGCTGATCTAAAAATGATCTCTGTAGAAGGAGTAAGTCCATTCTCATTTCTGACTCAGTGAATAGCTCCGATATTCCACACACAATTATGCTTTTTCAGCTATTCATTAGTGCTGATTTTTTTCATCAAAAAGTGGAACCCTGCACTCTTGCAGTGCAGTGAGGACTTAAAGCAAATAAGCTGCCATCTTCCTTCCTGTGTGTATCATCACATAATTGAAACTGAACTATAATATTTAGCAACATGGTTTTGCATTTTGATAGCACAAGGAAATGCACTTTGAGAGATATTCAAACTTTATGTAATTACAATGTGATTATGCCCAGACTTTTAAAAGAAAATGTTTGTTCATTTTATTTGTTCTATTTCTGGAGAAGAAAGTAATACTGACTGAGATGAGATGATATATAAAACATTTTTATCCAGGCGTTTCTGTGTTTTGTAGTGGAAATGTAATTTCTTGTAATTTTATTTGTTTTCCAGGAAAACTAACTTTAAATATTAAATGGGAGGGTTTTGTGCCATATTGTAAGCGTTGTGGGATATAATAATGTAATTCTGTGACTTCATACAAATCCAATTTTTATTTTTTCATTTGGGAGTGAATAAAGAGAAAGAAAGCAGTATTAAATAATATTGAAGAAAAGAAGATTGCAGAACTGTTTTTAAAAGAAAAAGTCTCAGAAAAGTGATTGCATGGTTTGTACATTTGGTTGCATTTTCATGTTACTACAAAACATGTTAGAAAATCTTCACATTGGACACTTAATGACTTAACATATTTTCTATGTGATTAGTAAAAGTAGGTGTATTAGTCCTAAGTTACTGGAAATTATGTGAGTAATATAAGAAAACTGAAGAAGGCAGCCACACATGCATAGTAACTATAAATATACTTTCTAATGTACGTATGTACAGATGTAGATGTTATGTGTATGTATCTCATTTATTATATATTTTTAAAGAATAGAAGTCTGTCATCTATATATGTTTCAATGTGCATGAAAACACCAATCTTTTCTCCTTGTCAGAATATTTATTAAACATTCTCAAAACACGATCTTAAAGAGAAGTCAAAACAAATCTAAGCAGGTACTATTATAGTGTTCAGATACAGGGGAAGTATTTCAGTGTCTCCTTTCCCTGTATATGGCTGAACTTTAATAATTCAAGAATTATTTTAGATTATCCCAACTTTGGAACCCAAATGAGAGCAAGAAAAATTGAAGCAAATTGTGTGCTTAGCGTTTAGAAATATGGAACTGGCACTTCTGAATATCAGTTTCTTGTTTGTATTGCACACAATCTTTTGCCTAAAGGTACAGTGTTTGAATGGCTGTTCTGTGTTTCTTGTTGCTGCTGAGGATGTTTAAAATAGTCTGAGCAACTGATGCAGTGCATTTTGTGTATATTATTTTGGATAGAGAGAGTGACTGTGGCTTCTGGGTGAATACAGATACACTTATGGGTAGAGAAATAGCAGGCTGCAGCTCTGTGAGTTCATGACTCTGAGATTGTGTTCTGGTTTGCAGTACTGGCCTTTACCTGAGACTCGTGGAAAGTTACCCAATTGTCCATCTTAAAAATAGAACATTCTTCAACTTAGCTCTAAGACTTAGCTCACTTCTGAATCTGTTAACCTGTTAATTTTCTGCTCCAGTTGTGAAGCCCAAGTGTCATTAATTGTGAAAACTGGTTATTGTAGATTTTTTCTGTTCTAGACCTCAGCTGCAATTTCTACAGATCCTGCATGGTACTGTCTAAATATAGGAAGGTTCTTGAAGATTCTTAGATCCTTTACTTCCCTTTTTTTTTCCTTTTCTTAATTTTTTTTCTCCAAATGGAAAATGAATGAGAAATAAAGGCTCAAAGAAGACTCTAGAAGCCTAGGTGGGTCCTTCCACCTCAAAACATTAGACTCTTGAGTAAGAATTAATCTCTTTATCTTTCAGGAGCAGACACACTTAAGATGAGCACGGGATATATCCCTTGTAAATGGCTGAAACTTTAGAAAAAAACTGGTACCATTAGAGATGGCACTGGAAGAGGGATTAATAACATAGTTGTGTGTTTATAGTGATTTGTAAAATCAGACATCATAAGTCTTTGCATTTCTATACTAAATCCCAGCTTTGTGTCATGAATATTATTTTCTTTGTTACCTGGTCTTATGTAAGATTTGTGAACTTTAATGTTAGGTAGTTAATGTTCCACTCCTTTGTTCCCCAAGGAAGCTCTTATTTAACACCTTAGTTGGAAGTGATTTATATGAGGAATAAAATGCACATTGCTATTTAATTTCTTTTTGTGTGCTTTATTATTTTATACTTTTGAATTTACTGTATCTTATATTATTTCTGCCTGTACTGCAGAACTATAGGTGGTATATCTTACATGAAGAGTAAAGGTGGCCAAGTAATTGAAAAACATCACAGTTTCTCTGATAAAAAATGTTCTTTTAAGACCTATTATTTTAAAGGCACTTTTCTGCAGTAGGATCAGTTAATAATGACAAAGAATTAGCATAGAGTTTCTAAGGTTGAGTTACTCATTTTCTGATGTGCAAGAGGCAAGAAGTCTTTGTTAATCTATGGTTTCTTTACAGTCATTTAAGACATGCCAAGAGGCTGGGAACATGGTCAGGATATCTATGTACTGTAGCTTTAGAGGACTGTATATTTTCAACTGGGTTTTCAAAATACAGTTTTAAAATGAGGCAGTTGCCTTCTGACATTGTGGTAGTGTGTTTTTATGATGTTCTGTAAGAGTTCGTATGTTAGTTAATTAATTAATGTTAGTCAGCTTTAGTTGGTATGTTCTGTGTCTCCCTTTTCCTTTCCCCTCACATTGGTTTATCCCAACTTGTTTTCCCGCCGTTTGGCTCTCCAGTTATCTGTCAGTCTTCCCCCTTCTCCCCTGTTATGCCATATATAGTTATGCCANCTAGCGCACCTGCAGCTCGTGGCTGCAGTGGAGCCACACCGCATGACATATATCAAAAAAGCCTTCATGATACTCCAGGGGATGCAGGGGGATGCAGTGGCAGAATCACCATGAAGGACAAGGCAGTCTTAGGACTGAGAGAGACCAAAGGCCACCCATGGACTTTTTTACTTTTCTCCCTCAGGTCATTAAGCTTCAAGGTTATGTGAAATTCATAATTTATTTCCCCTCCACCTTCTGACAGTAGTAAAGAGATTAGCATGGTAATAGCAATGTTGTGTGCTTTAGGGAAAGCTAATGCTGTGAAACATATATGAAAAGGCAAACAGTTTGTATTTTGTGGGAGAATGCGTGACCATAAGTCTGTGAGGTAAATGTTTCCTTAGTTGCAAAAAATTATAAATTTTAAAATAAACCCTAGTAGGTCTTTTTTTTTGTACCCTTTCTGACATAACCCTTACTCCTTTAATTTCATTGAATTTATAATAGTCACAGAATTAAGAAGTTAAAAAGACTGTGGCAAGATCTGGACTATTTAAAGAAGGCCACATCAACTGGTAATTGTGTACACAAAGCCAATTTTTTTTTTCTTCTCATACAAATAAAAAGTAGAGTAACCAAGTAAGGTAAACCTTAATACAGGTGTAGCAGAAGTTGAAGAAGGACAAACACTGTTTTCTTAATAATAATAAGGGAGCCACTAAATAATCTGACAAACAACAATTAATAAGCAGTACGCTGGCCATTTATTTTAGACATAAATTTGTCCTTTGTGATGCCTAATGTGGGAGAAAACGTTCTTGAGAGTACACCCAGGACAGGTATAAAAAAGTTTTTGCCTTTATCTTGCTTACTCATTTCACATAAGATGTTGGTTCATTGCTCTGTTTTTTGACTGAGGTGCAAGCTACCAGGCAGCAAAGCCACAGAAGTGAGTAGAGGGCAGCAGACCATATTCTCTTACCAGAGGGGCCCATGTTCATCTGTCAGTCATCTGACCAACCATCTCCCATCCTAGTTATTATAGGTACTTCATAATATGTGTACTGGTAGCCTCTGGAGAGTGCCCTGTGAAGCCAGCATTCATTGGTCTGAACAATCATTGTTCTGCCTTTGGCCAGCCTAGCTGTACCAGATGTCCTTGACAGAAGCTGGCCAGCCAGAAGGGGCATCTCATATGTAATATTTTGCTCTCCTGTCAGGTTTTATGCAGCAGATCCTTACTACTCATGGGCTCTTGCTTACAATCTCACAGCTCATCCTTTTCTTCTTGCTGTCTTTGTTAACAACAGTGCAACATGACCACAGTGACAGAAAAAGTGTCACTATAATGCCAGAAAATTCACTGCAAATTCTTGGGTAATGAGTGTGCTCTCTCTACCACCAAATAGTATCAGCATCTGTGGTTTTCTCTTCTCACTGGTTGATACTCCTGATTATGTCCTCTGATTCAAAGCCTGGAAATTGCTGAAGTGACAAGGAGTTTTTGTCATCTAAGAGCCTTTATAGTGAAGTGCTTCTGTTTGGGAAATTAGATTCTACTTTACTCTGAAAAAAAATTTAATCTTATATGTCTGCTGACATTGTGTTATGTGGGGGTTTTATCACACTATCTCTGGGACTGACTTCTCACAGACTAAATAAACACTAGCAAATCTGTGGAAACCAAATGGAATAAAAACTGTTGGGAAGATCAACTTTTCTAACATTAAGTATTTCTGTGTAGTCAAAAGTGTTCTACGTTAAGCTGCTTTTTCTATTTTTCAGATAAAATTGATGAAATAAAAAGTGATAAGCAGGTTAATCTTTGCAAACATGAGCAATTTTTTCTGATTTTTGTCTTGTTTTGAGTGAAAAAGAATGTCTCTTTGCGTTTTTATGATATGGGTAAATAGAAGAAAAATCACTTTATACATATAACAACACTGAAGAAGCAGCTCAATAGACAGAATAAATCAATACACAGATTGTTTTTTTTGGTCCTCCTAATATCATGTTTCTTATTAATGGAAAACAACTTTCTTTATTATTTCCTTTGCAGGTACTTGTATGCTTTAGGACAGAAGGTTTGGAAGCGGTGGAAAAGACGCTACTTTGTCCTTGTTCAGGTTAGTAGCCAGCCATGAAATTTCAATAAAATAATCCTTGGACTATAAATTAAATATGATTTCTGGAGTAGTTTGTAAATCAGTGTCTTCAGGCAACACATGCAGTACTACTCCAAGCTTCTTGCAGCACAGAGACATCCAGCTATTTTTTTTTTTTTAATTTATATACCTAATAAACAGAAATGTTACCAAGTTTTACAGATATATATAAATGGGTCCCTACGCTGAGCAGTGTTTCAACTGAAACCTGAAAAATCCTGCATGAAATTTTTGTGACCTTGATATAGTCTGATGACAGCTTTTTACCAGCATTCGATTTGAAATAAATAATATTTCACAAATTGGATTGTACTTACTGTTAAATTTATTCTATCTCAGCAAATATTTCCTGCCTTTGAAATTAAAACAACAATACTTATATTAAGAACTTTCCCTGATTTTTTTTTAATGATTCTATTTTTTCCTTCCTTGAAACATTGGGTAAAATTATGCAATTCTTACATAAAATATGGTCTAGTAGTTGTTCTTGGCCACAAAAATGTGCTATGCTCATATTTTATTACTTTTTGTCCAAACCCAGAACGGTTAGTATTTTCACATGCTAGTGAATGGTGATAATGACTTGAGATAAATAGAATAGTATATTTTGAGTGGTCAAAATAAAAGAAATTAATGATTTTAGGGAGTCTTTGGAAAAAAGTAATTGTTTTCTGTTGGTGTTTGTCTTTGGATTACATTTGATGTTCTTCACAGTAAGTTCAGAGAATGCTGTTCTATCTCCTTTGTTTTACTGACAGAAAATTCTTAAAGTTTGAGTCTCCATAAGTATCATACAAAGGTTGAAGCCTCTTAATGAGGCTTTTTTAAAAACAAAAACTTCTAAAACTGCTTTACAGAAAGCCTGATTTCTTTATAACCCTGTCAGTCACACTCACCTGGTCTCCTCATACTCCTAAGTGATTGAAATCATAAGGTTGTAAAAAAAAAAAACAATTACTGAACGAGTTCTTTATTAATGTTAAAAGCCAAGAGTATTGGAAGGAGATTCTGTAAAGTCTACAGAATTCATTTGGGTTCTGATTTTACCAAGGTCCTATGTGAAGAGATGAGGACATTTTGTGACTTCATATTTGTTGGGAAGATGTCTATATAGGATAGCTGTCAAGGCATGGCTGTGAACAGAAAATAATTTCAAGTTGCAAAGAAAAACAGTAAGACTACATGCTCCTTTGTCCTTCATGCTTTTCTTCAACACTTATCCTACTTGTCACTCCTTTCACAGAAAGAATGAATTTGTTCTTTTCCTCTAAGCCACAGGTGTCATCTGATTTTTAAATTGTACATCTAAGAGACACACAGTCTTTATGTGCGTACAATATGGAACCGTCATCTGGGAGACTGGTTTATTCCAGTCAAGTTAATTTTAACTATTTTCTACTCTCTATGCTGAAATTGAAATACTGGAGGAGAATATTACAGGAATTTTCCTACTGTGATGGGATTTAGTCATCTATTTAATTTTAAAACAGCTATCAATTCAATAAAGCTCTATAAAAAATACAATGTTAAATCAATATTTACTGTCCAGACAGCTCTGGCTCATTTATATAGTCCTGCTGTGATACATTCCCTGGCAATAAACTGAAGTCAATACATGTGAAATAAGCATTCAGTAATGGACCAGTCTGTTGTATTGATACATTATTGACTTATTGACAAGTCTTCCCCTATATATTAACTTCTGGCTTACAGTAGTAAAACATCAAGGACCTGAAATTCAGTGCTAGAACAGAGGCTACCAGTATGGTGTACACACTTTGAAAATTTAACTCAGTTCTGACCTTAGATGAATAATGTTGATTTTTTTCAGAGTGTGATGTGAGTAATGTGCACCTTCATTATTGCTGCACCTTTTACAAGTTGTTAGTGGTTTCTGAAAGAACAGATCAATGTTATAGAAAGGTTACAGTATCTGGAAATTTTAACCTCTTCATTTTATTTGATTTTTATCCTTTAGTATCCAGTCACTTCTCTAAAAGGTTATTAATTTAAAACCAGAAAAAGACAGGGACGTAACACGGTTGGTAAAAAGCCTCTGCCGTACCTGATATGTTTTACTTAATTTACTGTCTGATATCTTC
Organism: Ploceus nigricollis; assembly: GCA_013399945.1. NCBI lineage: Eukaryota > Metazoa > Chordata > Aves > Passeriformes > Ploceidae > Ploceus > Ploceus nigricollis. The sequence continues at coordinate 354,938 of VXBC01009563.1, forward strand.
CTCCAGTAATTGGAATGCAGATCCACTTCTGTCCTTTTAATTTTACCTGGTCAAATGTTTGAAAAGTCAGTAATTTGTTTCATGGATAATTTTTTTCTAAGCACACAAACCACGTGGGGTAAGTCTTGCTGCTGAACTCCTGGAGTGGGCAGCCCAGTGATGGCCTGTAGCAGACACCACAGAATCAGCTGCCAGGTGTGCAGTGACACTTCCTCCCAGCACATTAAACAGTCTTTGTGCCCCGTGGGGACATCCCTTAGTGACATTCCTCATAAGTCACAATTACACTTCTGTACCTGTCTGTCATCAATGCATAGGTTGTTGGTTTTCTCCCTTGTTACAAAACAGGTAGAGCAGCTGGTAGTTAGGTGTTTGGACATCTGGAAAATAACAAAATTCAAGTAAACGCAGTTGTAGGAAGAGGATTGCCTTTTATTCTGTCAAAATTACTGTTCAAGAGGACAAACTGATTCTGTTTTTGTCTGAGAATGTGTTGTACATAGTCCTGACTTTTGAGTACTCATTATTCTATGAAGTATTTATGCTAATTTGCTGAATTCTTAGGCAAAGCTGATTACAGCTCCATTTACTATTAATAATACACTTAAACCCAGTCATGGATCTATATTTAAAAGTGATATTTCAGAATGTGATGGTGATTCTTTTTGTAGTAAATGAGAGCAGCCTCTGATGACCATAAGGAGAAGGGTTTAAGAGACTTCAAGTGTAAATAAATGAGGCAAGTTCTGTATTTCTTTGTTTTGTTGAGACTTTTTTTCCCCAGCAAAATTTTCTTGAATTTTTCCTATCTGTTTCTTTGGTGAAGAAACTTCAAAATGTCTCATTTTCAACAAAAAGATGAAGTCACCAATCATGACTGATTGTTCCTTTAAAATAAGAGAACACATTTGCAATAAGTTCGATAAAATAAAATCAGCAGCATTATAATGTCTGTCTTGTTATAGTGGTAAGGTTAAAAATGAATAAAGATACATAGCCCAGATCTTACACAAGTTTATCTTCAAAAACATTTATTTAGTGGCTGAAGAAATCTGAAAAATATGGGCATTCTATTCTATGCATTTCCATGATTAGTGTTTACTAGCTTCCCTTTTGATGGCTCAGATTGCCTATACAGTGTGGTTATGTGGAATTGTTGACATGAAAATGTGAGATGAATGTGGGTCCTTGCCAGCTTATTTCATTCAACCAAATGGAATAAATTGAAAAATGTTTTTACTACAGTGCCAAGTATCAAAAATTAAAATTGTAGATTCAGTTTGCAAAGAAAAGAAAAGGAGGAAGCTCTCATTAAATATAATGCTAATTGCAAAGGATTTAGAGTTGTGTGAGTAGCTAAGAGCTCCTTCCATGTTTGTGCATGAGGGTAAATATGGTTGTGGGACAATAAGCAGGGAAGTACCAAGCAGTGACAGAGGTGATGCTGCTGCCAGGCCTAGAGCAGAGGGTGTAGCATAGGGATGAGCCCCATGTCAGGGTTGGCAGGGTTGGCTGAGACAGCCCCAGCCCTGGCTGTTCCTGCCCACAGTCCAGACTCCCATTTCAGCCTCCGGGGGCCATCATCCCCAGCCCCAGAAATGCCACAGCAAGGCTGGTCTCCAGTTCCCCACATCCCAGTCCATCATTGGCCTGTGCCCAGGGCTGGGGCTGGGGCTGGGGCTGGGGCTGGTTGCCCTGTTCCCAGCCGGACCCTGTCTGCAAGGCCCTGCCCTTTCAGCCCAGGGATACCGTAAAATATTTAAACCAAAATACAGTAATTTTCTAAAGTATACTATGAATAAAACCAAAACTGTGGGCTCAATGCACAAATAGTGAGGTGGAATTCTGCTATGCCTGTCATGTTGGAGGATGGACTGGCTGGAGGATGGACTGGCTGCTTCTAGTAGTCCCTTTCTGGCCTGAAAATCTGAATTTTGGGGTAGACTAGATTTTTTTTGTGTTTATGTATATTTCATGTGGTCTTGGTGTGCCCATTTAAGCGAATGTACCAAATCTGATGTGGAAAGCTGACGCTCAGTTTCAGTTGCCTGACAGTGTCTCTCAAATTCATATCCCTGTAAAACTGTCTTTGCTTAACTAACGAAATAACTAAAACTAGAAGAGCTATGTTTAGTTTCTCTCCCCTGTAGACTCCTGCTGTGGTTCTGGAGACACCAGTTTGGCATTTGAAGCCCGATGGCCATTTTACAGAGAGAGCTGTTACACCTGTTCCTTTTGCTTGTACAGCCTGTGCCAGGGATGCTCGGTCACTATGCACTGCATACACATAGATGGCATAGTCCTGTTTCAAAAAAGCCCAATACATAAAATAATGAAATATTTTTAGAGCATAACCCAGATAATAGTCACACATTCCATTCTTATTTTCAAAAAGCATCAACCTTTTACAAAGAGTAAAGGTACAGCACCAGCAAATATATGAATGAAGCTGAAATCAGCTGTCTAAATTTTACTTCAAAAAGGATTATTCCTGAAATTGTATTGTTTTAATAAATGTAGATAAGTTAGCTGAGCAATCAGCAGTCTAAGTAAAAATGCTCCATTATATATCAGATGAGCTCCTTACCTGTCAGGAAATCCTAGCATAATTTTACAGTTGGTTAAAACAGGCCTGTTGGCCAGGTATCCTCCAGTCCTTGGAGATCAGTTTCAGAGGTGCATATATATTCAGTTCCCTTTAGTTTCAGGTGTTCACAGATTGATGTGCTCTTTCTTCTGGTCATCTTCTATAATCCTCCCAGCTCTTCATGTAGAACCGGGAACACCTCAGTTTTGTTTCAGTGGTTGCTTTTCTCCTCACAGATATTACATTTGTTTCTTTATCATTCTTTATCTTTCCAGTGAGCTTTTCCTCACCTATCCTTATAATTTTCTGTTCTGTCTACAGAGTCAAAAACCACCTGGTGACAGATTCTCTTCTTATTGCTTCATAAGTTTTTTGATAATTGTACCTGATGACAAGTAACTAATGTTGTCCATGCCAGCTGCAGGCAGCTTGGCCTACACGGTACATTATCTAGTGAGCCAAGAAGTGCAGGAGTGGGTGAGAACACAGAGGCAAAAGGCACAGAAATTAGACTGTAAAATCAAACTGAAGGTTCTGATGCTGGTCATCATTAGCTAGAATTGGCTGGATTATACGTTTCTTTTTCCAGTTTCATGGTAATTGTGCCACTCGTTCTGCAAACTGTACTTTTATACATAAAAGTTCTTGTTTTCCCCGTTTCTTGGAATATAGTTCTTTTTTTTCCTCTTACAGTATACTGAGTAATTTGGTCACTACCACAATACTAGGTATTTTCACTACCAGAATCTAAATGGCTTCCCTTCATTTTTCATAAAGCACCAGCCCAAAATGTATTTCAGGAAACTGCAGAGAAGTGTGTTTGTGACTTATTTGTTTTGGAGTTTTTTCCCTTCCTTTTGGCAGAAAGGGGAAAGGAGGAGAAATTTTACACTGGAAATACTTCTGGGAGAGGGAAAAAAAGGGGGATTTATTTATTCAGTGCAAATGAAAGCTAATTTAAACCATGGTATGTTTGTTATACAGTTCTGAAATGCAATTCATTAATTAAGAAGTCCTTTCTTATTCAGGTTAGCCAATACACATTTGCAATGTGCAGTTACAGAGAAAAGAAATCTGAGCCTCAAGAACTGATGCAACTGGAAGGATACACTGTGGATTACACAGCTCCTCACACAGGTACTTCCATTATTTTGAAGTAGCACAATATATTTATGTAAAATAGCTGTTTCAATTTGCTCGTTTTGATCTAGCAGCGAAAACTCCCAAGGTTCTTTGGCAGAAAAAAATCCCAAGATTCTTTGGCAATTATTCCACTAGGACATTCTGATGTGAAAAATCGTGCTTTTAGAAATACGTTTGTTGCAAGACTGATGAAAAATAAACTTTACACTAAAGTTTCCTGAAACATTGTAAGATCACATATAATACAAGGAGAAAATTGTCAATTCTAGTTAGTCTTCCCCTTTTTTTGATGCTGGTGGCACGTGGCAGTATACTGTGAAGTATATTCATAAATAATTTAGAAAAGAAGACAAATTATGACAATGTCTATGAAAGACAAGTTACTCATAGTAATCAAAAATAAATCTGGAGATACCAGAAAAATCTCCACAAGTTAATGTTAAAATGGAAGAGGGAAATCACATGCAGAGAAAAACAATTCCACCTATGCAGTGGAAGGTTACAAAATTAGGAGACTTCTGAGACATTAAAGATTGATCTCTGAAAATGTTATGTCACTGTTTAGAATAATTGAAAAGGCAAACAATGCTCAGAAGGCATTTGGAAAACTGAAACAATTCTGTCATAAAGAAATCCCCAGCACAGCCATGTTGACTGTTGTGTCCTGTTCTCATTATGTGCTCTCAGAATAAAACACTTGAATGAGAAAAAGGACTAAGGAAGAGCAACACTGATAAAGGATATGGAGCTGTCTCTGTTCAATAAGAGATAAAGTTGACAGGAATTTCCAGCTAATAAAATAATACCAGGAAGGAGAATATGTTAAAAAAAAAGCAAAATAGCATATGGCAGAGAGAAGATGAATAAGAAATAAGTTGGAGCTGAATTTAAAGTGGAGTCATGTAAATATTTTCTCCTGTGATTTCTATATTTATTCTACTTATGTTACTTCTATGTATTACCATTTGATCCTTACAGCTCTAGATGTATCTTATTTCTAGGTCATAAATACCTATAAAATGTTTTAACACACCCCTCCACACACACACATACTCTGAGTGAAACCAATAATGTAATAAATATTGATGGTGATTTAGAAGTAACTTGTATTTATCAAGATTACCTTCTTATTTACTGCTTCAGGTCTTCAGGGTGGTCGGATGTTTTTCAACGCCGTTAAAGAGGGCGATACTGTGATATTTGCCAGTGACGATGAGCAGGATAGAATACTCTGGGTTCAAGCTATGTACAGAGCCACAGGTCAATCTTACAAGCCTGTTCCTGCAAGTCAAGCTCAGAAGATGAATCTTAAAGGAGGCAATGCCTACACAGATATATCCCCACTTTGTAAGTTGGCTTTTCTTTTCTTTTGTGGCTTTGGTTTTGGGTTTTGCTGGTAAAATATGTAGCAGCTCCCTCAATGAAGTTTAATTAAGCAGAACTTATTCACTAGGCAAATGTGTCTAGCCATTCATTGTTAGCCAAAAGCTCTTTAACTCAGATTATTATTAACAACAAGGGAAATCCTGACTTGCAGGTCATTATTTTTATTATAATCCATGAAAATACAGCAATTAGCTTCATATTCCTTACAATTGACCCATATATTACCATGGAGACGGTGTTTGGTTTGCATTATATTTTTCATTAGCCAGCCAGTGTAGTGTTGAATAGAAAAGCATCAATCTATTCTCAGAATTTTTATAGATTTAGGTCAGCTTTATCATACATTGTATGTATTAGTTACCAAAAAATTGCTATGCAGACTGTACATTGTGAGTTGAAAGGTAATAGATGGGCTCCTGGATTTTTTTTGGCACATACTGTAATATTAAATTACATATAAAAAATTCTTTAAATTATTCAGGTTTAAATTTTCATCACCTTTCTTTGAGGAAAGTATGGTTTCAGAGAAATCAAGGTAGATAGAATATATTAAACATATTTTAAATCTTCATATTGTCTCTTTCAAAGTATTCTGTCATGTAGATATCTGCACAAAGGAAGCTTTTTTTTTTTATGTTGTTGTGGAGGCTGAGTGCAATCCAATGACCATTTGTAGTAGCCATCAAATTTCTTGAACATCATATGATTATTATACAATAATCCTTCTTCATTGTTATAATTGTCATAACCATACATGCATAGTGATAGAAGGGAGACATATGTTTTAGACTAAACTTGGTTTAGTGTCTGAAGTCAGTAGCAGGTTGATCCAAATCCATTCTCTTCCCTCAGTCCTGCTATCACTCAGTCTCATGACTTTCTACTCATACTCTAATCTTATATGTTTGCTTTTAGAAAATAGTAATATGTGCTTGTTAAACTTAGTAATATTTATCTAAAATCCTGAGGTACTCTCAATTTCATTGAGCTTTTCAATGTCAAGATCATTGAACAAAGTTTAATCTCATAAAAGCACTGACATCTGTTTTTCATCTGAAACAATTTGGAAGGGCATTAATCTGAAACACTTTGTGACGTAATCTTTCATTATGGGGCCGTTAAGGTGAAGTAGGATGGAAGTAACATTGCAAAAGCAAAGGTGAGGCAACAGCCAAGAAATGTTTCTGCTCACCTCCTCCCAATTCCCTGGATTTGTGCTCGGTGGTGGGAGTTCACTGTGTTCCTGCCTAATGTCCCTACTTCATGTGCATCAATTAGAAAGTACAAAAGAAGTGACCACTGACAGCAGTAGCCAGGGACCTGCTGCTGGTTTTGGACATGGTGTTCACCCGGAAGTGAAAGCAACTAGAAAACTCTGACCACAGGGCCATGAAAATTATAGAAAGAAAAAGGTAAAAAAAAAAAAATCACAAGTTTGGATATACTGAAACTGTGTTTTCAGAGATAAAATTACTGATAATGTTAAAGAATTAAACAGCAAGATTGTAACATCTTGATATTATTTTAGACATTATTTTAGAGGGACTACAGTTCTTAGGTGGAAACCACATTAAAAGTAAGGATTATTTTAAAGACATTTTAAGGGAAGGTCAAAAGCCTAAAATATCCTGTATTTTTCTGTCATGCTTATGTATCTACTTACACAAACTCATATGACTGAACTGTATATAAATCAAAATTCCGTGTTTAAATTATTATTTTCCTTTGGGTTTAATGTACTTCAATGTTGATATTTTGTAATAATTCACAAAATACTTCATAACTTATAATAATTCATTAATTTCTTTTCAATAGAGTAACTTGTGGAATTTAATTTGATGTGATATTTAGAACCATTGTTTGACTGATTTCTAGAATACCCCAGTTCTCCCTATATGAGGAAATTTTTTTATTCTGTCTCTTGCATTTGAGGTAGAAATGGGCATAATCAAATTAATCAGTTTTTAAGAAACCTCAGGAACTGGGGTTTTCAGATATAACCTTAAATAATTTTCTAAGAGCCCTACTTCCTTTAAATATATACTGTGCTGTATTTCTTAAGGCATAGTTTACTCCTGAGAAGACTCTATAGCTGACCTTTTATCACGTTTAAATAGATTCAATTTCACAAGAAGTTCATTTTCTTTTCCTCTAGAAAAATGTTTGCATGAAGCTAAGTGTCTTTTATTTTTGATCAAGATATAACACCACGTACTTGAGAGCTGGCATATATATTAAATGAAATTAATTTCCAATTTTTTGTTCTAATACAGTTTTGAACAGATAATTTGTCAATTACTATGCTTATGATTTTTAGTTTCCTATTGATGCACAATTTAAGCATTTCTAGCCAATAGAAGATCACATTGCTTTAGTTTCTGCAGTATTTCATGCAATGACATATCCACATACAGAAAGCAGAAAACCAGCTTGGGCTTTGTGAAACAAATGTCAGTTAATGGCATTCAAACCTCAAAAGTCTCTCCCCATTTTCTTTATCCTCTAAGATGAAAAATCAACTCACCCTGATAAAATGTTCCAAAAGAATTTTTGATAACTTAGAGAAAATTAAATATCTTTAAATTGCAGGTTGTAGAAAAAAAGTCAGCTTGAGGAGAAATGTTTCAATATTTTTTTGTATTGTGTTTATAAAATATCTTCTTTCATCCTGAAATTTTCTTGATAGTTATGAAAAACATATGAAAGTGGTATTTAACAGAATCAAACTACTATTGTACTTGTCCAGCTTCTAAAATGTATACTAGTCAATTCTTTCATCTGTAAGTAACTTAGTATTGCAGTGGTCTTAGGTGACTCCAAAACAAAAGTGAAGACAGGCTAATGTCAGCAATGATCAAGAAAAGGAGACCGACCTTCAGATCCACTGTTCTGCATAAGCATGCTGAATGAAAGAATAGAATCTTTAGGGATTCATGACTGTAGAATAGCCAGAAGTTCCCCAAGGACATTAATGTTTTAGGGAAAGCACCAATGAAAAACAGATTAATTTGAATCACATAAAGGTTCAGAAAGTGATCTCTTTTTTAATGAGCAATGTATTTGGAGATATATTCATGCAGTTGAAAAGGCTGCTGGAGTGCTTAGCACTGCTAATAACTTGTTCATAACACAGGAGTTAAAAGCAGCACATGAGGGGATTGTCATGTCTTAATGAAGAAATACAAAGCCAAACATCATTCTGAATCTATATCCTCATGAGTTCAGAGACAGTCTCTTTCAATTAATTACATTTTTTAGAAACAAACAAGTCAAAGGTATTTTTTTATTTGACATAGTTTTCTCAGCAGGTTTTGCAGCTTTATGTCCACGATACCCTTTTGCCATTTGGAAGACTGGAGTAACTCCACCCTCCCTGCATGTTTCCCCAGTCCCCTTTATGTCCATTTCCTGCTTGCCTCAACCATCCCTGTCTCCCTTTCAGAAAGAAAATGTTTACACCAGCCTCTACCACCTTAGGCAGCCAGTAAGTCACCTGTGTGCTCTCTTCTGTACTAGTCAGGAACACGTAAAAACTATCTACAATGCTGTTCAAATCTGCCCTTCAACAAAATACTGGCAATCAGTCAGTGTGGTATCCCCAGCCTGACAGTCAGACCATATGGGCCAGCTGCTTTCTCATTCTCTGTCACTTTCTCTGCAGAAGTTATTTCATGGCCTAATACCTAAATTATAAAGTTCTGGGGTCATAGATTGTCTCTTTGGCCTATGTAGTACTTTGGAGTCCTGGTCAATAATCAGGAGTCAAAATGTTCCCAGTGTAAGCTGTCACCATCTGTCTGGAGTGGCACTTGAAGGAATGTAATGCATGTCTTTTTCGACCAGTTCCAGCCCCTTCTGGCACAGAGTCATAGTTCTTAACCTACTAGTCTTAGTCTTTAAATCTTTTTAATCCCTACAATACTAGATTGCTTGCCTCTACCTTCTCTTCTTTCCTGCTTGCCTGAGCTAGTTCCAATTGCTTTCACGATGCTTCAAATCAAGCAGAGATGTTACTGAGAGCCACAAAAAGGAGTAGGTCACCACTTAGCAAGGCCAGTACCTGTAGTTCACCCTAGCACAGAGTAGATGATGCAGGAAATGTGTATTTGCTTCTAGGCTGGAACGGGGCAGACATGTTGTGTAGGGATGCTAGAACCACTTGAGAATGTGCCACAAACATGAAACTCTTGGTAGTCTTAATTCAGTCAGCTCTGTATGAGTTGAGTCACTGAGGATGTGAAGATTTTAATAGCCTTTGCAGTTGGACTAAAATTTAAAGTTTCTTGCAAAGATGGCAAAAGGCATACTAAGAATGCTGTTCTGCCCTAATGAAAATCTTTGTCTAAAAGAACAACCAAATAATGTGCTAAAACTCCTGTAATGGCTTTTGTTAGTTTTTAACATTGCTTGGAAATATATTTATTTGTCCTGTCTTGATTAGAAGAAAAAAAAAAGGATAGTTTCCAAAAGATGAAATACGGAACCTGAAACAGGCAATGCAACATGGAAATAGCAGCCAATGATTTTGAGTTAAAGGCAACATGGAAAGCATGGCAACAAATTTGATTAAGAAGGGAAGAAAAACAAATTGTGAAAAAGCAAGAAAAATATTACTGCTTCATAGCTCTCCCCAGATATCTTCCCAATATCTTCCAGGATTGAGGGAGTGTAGAGAAAAATGAATTTGTATTTTTTTCTTAACTATATGACAATATAGCGCCTTATATGCCTTTTGCATTTGTATGTTGTTTGAACAGGACATCTAAAGCTCATTTATGTAAGAATTTGAAAAAAAACAATCACTCTAACAATTTTTAAAAGTAGAGTCTTGAGTAATTTTTTTAGTCACAGTCATATACCATTTATGAATTCTTTTGTCATCCTTGCTCAAGTTCTTAAATTTTTTTTAATTCCTTTTTGTTTCAAAGTATTTACCAGTTATCTTTTCTGTACATGATCTCAATAAACAAAAATGTAATGTATTACACTAGATCTATTTTTCTGTTATTTCCTGCTTGCCTGCAGCTGGCAAAGGTAAGTTTTTAGTTGTTTTTCTGTTGCTTAAATGTATTTGGAAACATTTTCTGTTACTGTTTGACAATGTTATTTGTACTACTTGATTCACTCAAAAAGATGATCAGCCATGGATCTTTCTTTTAGAATTAAATATAGCAAATATTTATACTTTTAAATCAGTACTTTTGCTTATTTTGCCCAAATTATGTAATGGCAAATTCTGCTTTCACAAGCTGTTTTGTATTGAGTTGGTCACCTTACTAATTATGATCATCTGGATACTGTATCAGTATGCTGGATCTGATTTGCAACATCAATCTCCTGATTTCAAAATGCTTACATTACTTGTCTGTACTTACACCTTCTCTCTTAAAAAACGGACAGTTTTTATGTTGGTGTGGTTAACCAGAGAAAAAACCAAAAGGTTATTTTAAGGATCATTCAGCTCTGTATAATTTTCTAAATGATGGCAAAAAGTAATATTAGTACTTTTCTTTTTTGTCATATGTCTTAGTATGAATAATGTTTATAGTATATGATAAACCAGATATAAGAAGGAAAATTTATAGAAAATGCCGAAATCAGTCACTTGCACATTAAATATAACATATTTGAAAATAGTTTTATCTGTGTTTGGACATTTTGGAAGCTACAGATAACTTCATATGTTGTTTAGTACTTTTGGTAATGTAGTTGTGTTGATGTCAGTTGTTTATCTTTGAATTAATGTGTTTAAATACAGCTAAATTGCACTAATTAAGAGAGAGCATTTCCTGTACCTATGTCAAAAAATACGATCTAGGTTTGTCATTAACGATAGGCTAGTCTAATGCTCATTGAAATATTGCTAATCTATGTAATCACATATGCTACAGATCTTTCAAGCATTTAAAATACATGCTGCTGCTTCTCTGGGGTGATGGTCTCATACCTTACACCATCGACATATTGTCATAGTGTTTATTTGCTACATCCACCTTGGTGAAATCTGTCACATGGATGTGACTCTTGCTTTGACAATGCAAAGCCAAGTGATATGAATTAGTTTCTGCATCTTTCTAGGATTTGATGTTGCAGATCCTTCAGCTTGAATTAAATAATTCTCCCATCCACAAATACAGCTGAAAGTTGGACTTGACATGGATCAATATGATCTGGGGCTAAATTTCTAAATGTGACTGATTATGTTAGCATCATGCCCACAGATCAATATTGAGTTTTATTATGAACCTGACTCTATAATTGGGTTTAATCAATAAACTTTTGTCTCCTTTCTTTAGAAATTTTAGATTTCTACTATGCAGGTTTTCAAAATTGCATTTAGGATACACTTAGATCTATACTTTTCTGGTAACGAATATAAAAAGACCTAGGTTTGAATTTAAAGGAACAAAGAGCTAAGACCCTATTGAAAGGGGAAGTCAATTTTTAAGTTGATAGGACTGTTCACCCCAGTACAGTCTATAGAATCCGAGACAGCTAATGTGCTAATACGTAACTAGTCCTTTTGGGCACTGTAAGGCTTTTTCTGTCCATACTAGATAGATAATTCACATTGAAGACTTTGACAAAACAGAACATTAATGAAAGCAATCACTAGAGCTTCTCTTTTGATAAACCCGCGGGGTTTAAAGGCGTTGAAAGATGCAATCTGTGAAGAACAATAAATTTGGGCCTTTGATTGAAGTGCCATTTGGGATGGTATGCTTTCTCAATGTATTTACACAAAAATGCTGCTCCCTTTTTCAGTACACTTTGCTGGAAGGTTGAAGGAGCTCTTTGCCATTACTACATTAAGGTTTGTCTCATTAAAAGCTGAGTACAAAAAGAAGGCTGGAAATGACCTAGCTCAAGCCAGTGTGTTCATTTCTGCTCCAGTTTGCCATTTGAGAAGTAGGCTTCAAGCCATGATGAATATTTCTATTAAGTGGTACTTTGAACTGCAGTAAAGATGCTCTTTCTTTTCTGAAGAAATAAATGCATAAACCTGTTTGGGGTTCTTTTAGTTTTTTCCTTTTTCTTTTTCTTTTTTTTAATATTCTGTGGTTATTTTGCTGAAATTAAAAAAGGAGCCATACTAAACCAGGAAATTACAGAATATTTTTCATTTCTACTCATAACATTGTTTTTAAATTGAAACATTTGCAGAGCCCACTAGAATACAATGCTTTAATACTTTTTTCATGTAGTATGTAGTGTTTTATGGCAGCCTTTCTAAATTTTGGTTTATCTGTCTTTGGGTAGCAATTTTTTTTCAGTGTTACACTCCGTAAATTGGTATGATTGATAGAAAAGTAATTCAGTAATAATAATTTCAGATTAAAAGATAGAGATTCTATAATAATTCACCTGTAAGCATCTCTCTATATGAGTTATTTGTTTGAGATACTTTCAAGAAAGCTTAGATATTGAGACTTATATGCCAGGCGTACACTGGTGTTTGTAAGTCTGAGCACACACTCACATGTATTGTTCTGCACATTTTTCCTTTGTGTAACAGATACAGACCGTGGCCAGAAACATGGCATGGATGAGTTTATTTCTGCTAATCCGTGCAAATTTGACCATGCTTCCCTCTTTAGACTGCTTCAGAGACAGACCTTGGATCACAGATTGAATGACTCCTATTCTTGCTTGGTGAGTACTGGCTGGAGGATAGATATAAAGAAGTGAGAAATAGTTGTTACAAAGTAGTCCTTTCTTCCTCATTCATTCAACAACTGCAGTTGCAGGTGGAATAAAGGGTTCAATTGATTGGTTTTAAATTTGAAAATCACATACTTGCAAGCGGCTACTGTGCCACTCAATAGAAAACAAAGAGACACGAACTGTCTTCAATTTTGTCAGCTGAAATTTATGATGTCCTCTGGGGAGGTTTGGATAAAAACAGAAAGTTTTGACAATAGCAAGAACTCCTGTGGTAGAATTTACTGACACCTGTACAGGCATTTTAAGGTCCAAATGTAGTTGCCTCAGCTCAGACATTTTACCTGTCTTATAATTCTTCATTCCACTCCAGTGTGAAGGAAAAACACCAAAGAAGGGAGGCAGACCCATAAGCAATATAGATACATGGGCATATATGCATTACCTGAACTGCAAGTAACAAAGGGGAGTATAATCATTAAACAAAAGCAAATTGAATGTGATCTCTGTATCAAAATGAATGTTTTCCACATTCAAATACCATCATTGCCATCATAAAAGGTAAGATGTTGGCTGCAGTTTCCTTTCCGTACAATCATTTTCTGTTCTGTGCTTTGTGAACTAGTTGAGGATGGGGCTGCTTGAGGTTTTGCTTTCATTAGGGAAGAAAACCAGCAACAATCTCATGGAAGTTCATCAGATTATATGCACTCGTTAAACAGGTTTGTATAGGGCAGACCTCATAACTTCCTGAGGCTTTATTTTTCACCTGGTATTATGCCTGAAATAGTGATCTCTCACTAAGAATCTAAAATGCCTCACAGCACATAATTTTTTTTCACTTTAATATCCCAACAGGAACACAAAAAGATAATGGGGATTTTTACTTTTTTTTTTCCACTGTTCTGACTAGTCTTGTAATACAAAGATAATAATTGGAATTTTTAGGATTGTTTGCAGTTTTTAAAAAGGGGAAAAATATTATTTGATGACAGTTGCCTCCCTTTTAAAATACTGCCAGATACATATGTATAGAAAAGTTAAAGGACTCATTTTCTGTTTGTGGGTTGCACACTGTATCAAAGAGGCCTGAAGGTACATCTGTACAAAGTAATTGGCACTCAAAGAGAAAATGGTTAGCTTTCTACCAGTGCATTGGGGTCAAACTCTTTTTTTATAATAATAATATAGTAAGACACTTAATATAACCTTGAAATCAGGAACTTTTAGAAGAGGTTAGGTGAAATGCACAGTGCTATAGCAACCATAAAGCAGATGTATTTCTTACCGTTCTTTTTTAAATTCAGCTTTTAATAAGTGGAATGGGTGATAATTTTTTTTAATTGCTTATTTAACTTCATTTTTTTATTTTAAAAAAATTGGGAATGTCAAGATAACGATAGAATACATGGACATGTAAGTGTGATTTTTCTTTTCTCTAACAGCTCATTTCCCATGATCTTTTAGAAACAATTCATCCCTTATTTCAACAAATACAGTGTAACCACACATATGACTTGTAAAAAAATTTTAAAAGTGTAGGAATTAATATTATGCAAAGTTCTGTATTAAATTATTTTATAACCTAAATTTCTTCAATTCTACATTCTTCTTGGTATAGGGAGAGTATTGAGGGGGTGGAGGATTTTGGGTTTTGGCGGTTTTTTCAATTATAAAATAAAAAAATATATGGTTATCTAATACCAATACTTTGTAGGACATAGTTGTTATGTGTTTGAGAGACTTGTGCATGATGTGGGATTGAACAAGGGCAAGGAAAGCACACATTTATATGAAAAACAACCATAAAAACAGATCTTTTAAGAGAGACTGAAGTTAAATTAATGAATTCTTTAAAATTTTGTATTCTTGTCACAATTATATCTTATGAGAATGAGCAGAAATTTTAATAGTTTGCTTTTGTACTGCTAGGCAATGATATGCAACATTTTGTTATGTTTTCCATAAAAACATAGGGAGAGATCAGTCACAATGACAATATATTGGGAGAATATCAATCACAATAACCATTGTTGGTTATATCTAGGACTAGCATACATATTATTGCAGAAATACAGTTAAAATCCTGTTTCTTTCTTCTCTCAATAGAATACCATATTTTGTGTCAAACACTGTGTAAGCTTTATGAGGCATTGCAACATGATCAGATACTAGATTAACATGCTGAGTACTGTTCTGGGTTCTAAAGCTAAGTGTTCTCTAGAAATAGATGAAGCTTCTTAAAGGCAGTGGAAACACTGACTTCAAAGAAATTAATTAGGAGCAAAAATTATTAAATATTAAATACCATTGAGGTGTTCTTGTTTGCAGATAATATGTTAAATTGAAGAGTTTGGGGAGAATATAAAGCTTGAATTCATGTCTCAAACAAGTATTTTAATGAAGTTAAAACACAGATTTTTTAAAACTGATGTGAATGTATTTTTAAGTGTTGCTCAATAGTATTTCTGCTGATATTTTGTACAAATATTAACCATCGGATCTTGCGTAAGTATTCACAAGCATTAGGGAAATATTGGTCTTCAGCTGCTATATTGATGTTATAAATTCTTTATTTTGCAAAATCATTTTGCTTATCCAAGTTATTTGTATATTTGTATTCAGGTATACCTCAATCTCTCTTAACTATTTGATGAGATGGAATGATGAGAGATGATGAGAGGGAAATATCACCATAATCAAAACAAGAACAAAGAAAAATGCTTACCGTAGAACAGCTGTGCAGTATTTGTAGTTTTTGAAGGTTTATGTTTTTCTCCATGCTGCTTTTTGGAAGCTCACTCTGCTACTTCTTATCATACTTCTGCATCAAGATTCAGTTCTATTTTTTACACTCTGGATTCACTCAAGAACTGTTTTTATCGTGTGAGGGAGTCTGTACTTTGCTCATGTCTGTGTCAGGGTTAAGCTGTTCTCATCAAGACTCTGACCAAGAAGTCTCTCAGTAAGCTTGAGAATATCTAATAATTATTTAAGGTCAAATCTTACTCTGGTGGCTTTTAACAAACTACCTAGCTTTGCATCTCTTTACTAGTAAAAGTTGTTTTAAAGTTTTTAGAAGTACATGCATGTTACATGGGTAAAGGGTTGAATTGTGGTCAGAATATTAAAGTTGCAGCCACAGAGAACTGACCATCCAGAAACTGTGCTTTAATGTCCATGTTAATGTCCCTTAGCATTTCCCAAATTTTTGTTTGTTTATAACTGATAATTGATTGTTAAAACAAAATTATTTTAAAGTGTTAGTTTATTTTAGGTTTTGATATATAACTTAATCTGTACTAGACTTTGGATGTATTAGCATGTTTTTTGTAAACGAGATATTTCATAGTACTGGTATCTCATAACTGCAAATAGTTTCCTGACATTTCATCCTTTCAGTAAGAGGGCTATTGTAGGATCTAGCTTTCAGTGCCGTCAGCATTAGTCAGATGGAAATCATTCTAATATAAAAAGTTTATGTAATGGACATAAAAACCTATGTTTCTATTCTTTGTCTGATTTAAAGCTGAGAGTAGGAAAATAAATCTCAAAATGTTGTGTGGTTTTTTGCCTTTCAGGGCTGGTTTAGCCCAGGTCAGGTCTTCGTGTTGGATGAATACTGCGCTCGCTACGGGGTGAGAGGCTGTCACCGCCATCTCTGCTATCTCGATGAACTGATTGAATATTCAGAAAATGGTTCTGTCATTGATCCAACCTTGCTCCACTACAGCTTTGCATTTTGTGCTTCTCATGTTCATGGTAACAGGTAATTTAATATATCTTTTTTAATCCATAGTATTTAAATGCATAGTCTGAATAAAAGTATTTATAGGCTGTTGCGTTCAGCAGGTACGGAACTGCACACAACAGAAATCAGTTCATGAAAGTTTCTTCAGGGGTACTGGAGGTTCTGTACAGATTACTGTTAAAAGAAATCTCCTTTTAGCATGTACTGTCTTAATGCAATATATTTTCAAGACAAAAAACTGTGTAAAAGTGTAGTCTTCTTCATTCTGTGTTTGTATTGTGGTACTAAATGGTGTTTCCAGTGAACATTTTGAACAATTATGCAGTTTAAGGAAAATTTTGACTCCTTCTGCAGTCTGTAGCTTGGCAACTAATCATACTATACTGTGTTCTCCTGTCTGTGCTATCACAGAGAGAAATAACATATATTGGGAATTAGCTGTAAGGGCGAGCCAGGAAGAGCTAGGACACTTCTGGAATCCTTTCCACTAGACAGGTAGACTTCTTCAGGAGCTTTTGGCCACAGTGATTTTCTTGGGATGATATCTTCATTCCACTTGTGAGTGAAAGACTTAAAAAAAAATAAGTTGTTGCTTTGCTATTTTTGCACATTCTTTAAAAGAAGCACTGCTTCGTCTATGTCTTGAATATTCCAGACTGTGAGAAGACAAGCTCTGCCTCTGGAGAGTGCCAGTTGCAGATCAGATCATTGGGTAGCTTGGGTCAGGAGGGGCCACAGGAGATCTTGAGGCAAACCTCCTGGATGAAGCAGGATCAGTTATGAGGTCAGACCTGGTTGTTCAGGGCTTTTTCCAGTCAGGACCTTACCCGTTTGAACCTGTCTAATTTCAGTGTAGTTATATCTATTGCCTGTTGTCTACCACCCGGTACACCCAGAGGGCTGTCGTTCAGCCCACCTCAACACCTCCTATTCTCCAGGCTGAGCAAGCCCAACTCCCTCAGGCTCACATCAGACCACGTGCTCTGGTGTCTGACCGTCACAGTGGCAATTTGATAAAGTTGCTCCCTGTCTTCCTTGTATTTGAGTGGGAAGTGGGGCAAGCAATCTATCAAATTATAAGAGAACATACATTTATGTCTATTTTGTGCACTAAACTTGTAGACTGCTGTATGGGATATGTTTAAGTCCAAAAATAGCAAGGAGAAACCCAATAGATCCTCCCAACTGATCCAATCCTGCCACTAGGGGAAAACATCACAGTCCCAAAATGAAATTACTCTCAGAAGTCCCCAAACTGAATCTTGATTAGGATTGGAAGAGAGATTTTCTGTCCAAGATGTATGCTTATGTTGCTTTGCTACCTGTCAGCCACAGAAGCTGTTTTACTTGTCCTCAAGCCAGAGAAGAAGAGGTAATCCTTAGGAAGGATATTGTTTCCTTCACTGGCTCAGACAAAGCCTTATCTGGAGGTGGGGATTTGTGACCTGAGTGAATTCATGGTGGTAGACTAACAGTATATAATATATGATAATAATATCCAAAATTGAAATGTTTTTGAATGTGCTTGAAACGCTGTCAAGAATCTTAACATTCATACCAGTAAGTTAGGAGATTTCTGGCTTTTATTTGGTAACCTATTCTCTGTAAAAGCGTGCTTCTTCGTCAGTTCCTCAAGAACCTGACACATTCGTATTTCCTATTGAGTCCAAGCCTTTGTTGTTTCTCGCCTTTTTATTATTGGATTCAACCTAAGAAGACAAATATATGTGATAATTGCTCAAACTTATTTCAAGAATTCAAAAGGAAGGTAGATACATTTCTTTTTATTTCATAATTTGAGTGAAGGACAACCGTGCACGCAGTGCATGAAAATATCTCAGAGAGCACATCATTTACACAGTGGTAAGCACTCTGTATTCTGTCTATTCCTACAGTACAGATATTCTCTGAATAGCATTATGAGTGTTTTAGGAATAAAAGAAGTGTTGAACAGAGAGGGTCTGACTAGAACTGAGATATTGTAAAAAGGAAGAAAAAAGAAACATGAAGAAAGAAAAAAAGTAAGTCAAGGACAGAGGCAGACACACTCACTCAGAATGACAGACACAGATATACGGGCACATAATATACCCACTCATTCATTTACTGCAGCACTAAGAAATAGTAAAAGGTAAAAGAGAATATCACAGACAATGCACGACAAAGGCCAAAGTTCTAGGCTGGTCCCTGGCGTTACACATTTTTGTTTTGTAAGTCACTCTGGGAATCAGAAAGACCACAGAACAAAGGGCTTTATACTCTGGCCATGATGTATTTAATTTATACGTCACCTTTGCTTCACAGAGGGATCTTAGACCCTCCCCAAGTCTGAGAAAGATCATCAAAATTGATCTTGAAGTCAGGTGGCGGAGGAACATGTAGAAATGCAGCCGTATCTGTAGTTCATATTGTCCATTTCTTTTATGTGTGAATTTTAAAATAACAGGCAATCTAGTGACATCAGATTGACAGATTGACAAACAATCAGATACAAGTTTTTCTCACCTTAATTTCTGGTGAGGAGAAACTCAATCTGAATCAGCTTTGGCTCTTTCCACCCTTCATATGTTTTTAAAATTCTTCCATCGTGTTTTTGAATCTTCAGGTGTCCTCTGTGCTTTTTTGCTGCACCATAGGACGTGGAACAGGTTTCATGCTGCAGGCTGTAATCTTGCAGATTTTAACACAGTACTGTGGGATTATTTCAAAACACTTGGAATAAGCATGTAGAAGTTTTGTTGTCATAAAGTTTCAGGGACATTTGGAGCACAGAGGAGACCTGAACTGAGCTCCAGTGTAGGCTGTATGCAGCAGACCTTGTCTCCTGATCTCAGGACTAGAGAACAGTCCCCAGCTTCTTTTTTTTCTTTCCTGAGATGAAGACATAGACATCAACTTCTGCTAGATTTATCAGCATACTTGTACTTTGTGTGTCTTATGCCAGTGTTGTTGGTTTAGGAACAGAAATGTTTACTCTGGGTCAAACACAATGTGCTGAGTCCTAGACTGAGAAATTCTCTTCCTAAATATCCAACAAGGAAAATATTTCACTAAAAAAACAGATGTGCTGTGTTTAAACAAATATACATCCTTGGTTTTGAGCCAACTATTTTATTTTCTTCTGTAAATAAAATCATCTTTCATTGTCTGTACTTCTGATGCTATGTGGATTTACTGTACCATCTCCTTTGGCTTCTCATCACCATGATTTTCTTTTGAAATATTCCATGGTTGTTCATATGAAATATTCTATATAGTCCTCATCAATATAGTTAGTTCACAAGTAAACTTTTTGCTCTGCACTTATGCATAAACTTATTGCTGGTGAAAGTGAAATGGGCAGAACAGGGAACTATAGGACATTCCTGAATGATGACATTTCAGTCTAAACAGTCCAGGTAGGAGCTATTGTTTTCTTCCCCATCATGTTCACTCTTGTCTACTTTTCATGCTGTGACTTCTATTTAGTCCCTCTTGTCTGAAATGAATGCTGGTGGGTATCACATGAAGTGTGAAGTGACTTCTTTCCACCTGCTGAGTTACAGACTGAATTGAAAAATTCAAAATTCAAGCATATTCCTTTGTTATAACTTTTCTTATTCAGAAAGATGTCTGATGAAATGAAAGTTCAGATATGAGAAGTGAATGTGAAAGTAAGGCTACAAAAATCAGTATATAACTGAAGATGAATAGGTTGGGGGTTTTGTCTTTATTGTAAAAGCTTCAGCACAGGTGTGTTTCCATAGAAGAACAGTCATACTGAGTCAGGGTTCTTCTAAGCCAGTCAGTCATCTGTCTCCAGCATTGACCTGCTTGGAGTAAAAGAAGAGCAAGCACGTACAATATTTCCTCTTTCTGACTCCCAACTCTTTGCAGCTCAGAATATGCCCTGTTAGGTAACCTGGAGTGAGTCTTTATTTCAGATACTTGTCCACTGCACCCCTGAACCACTGTAAGCCCTTTTCACCCTCAACACCTCTGGCAGCAAGTTCCACAACTCAGCCCCCTCTTGTTTGAAGAACTATTGCTTTGAACTTTACTCCTACACATCTCATTTCATGCTCTGCTGCTATTGGAGAGTTAAAGGAGAAAAAAGAAAAATCTTGTTCTGTCTCTTTGCTATTTAAGAGTCAAGAATTGGAAGTGAACAATACAATGATTGCATTGGATGGAAGTTTTCTGCTAGTTGCTTATGTTGTTTCCCAGTGTTTATTTGCTCCTTTGACTGATACTGAACAGGGACAATTTCATTGAATTATCCATCATAAAACCAGGATCTCCATTCTGAATAACAGCTGTGTTTTCCTTACATTTATCTATGTTTGTCATTGTTTTCTGTTGTATTGCTGCCTGATTTCATGGGGTCTTTCTAGAATTCCACACTATGCTACATAACTATCATTAAAATTACATTTTCTATCACCTCAGTTCTCAGCTGTTAGCCAGGTCATTTATAAATACTGTAAAATAGCTCAAGTCTCAGCACAAATCTTTGCAGAACTTCACTTATAGCATGCCCTCACAGCAGCTACTCACCTCTCTAATTTTAAACATAAATGTAGAAACTTTTACTCAGACACTGTTTAATTTCCTTCAAAGCCTTTGATTAGGGACTGTCAAAAGAGCTTTGGAATTTCATATGAGTCAGGTCACACTCATCCACATGTTTTCAATCCTTTTAGAGAGCTCCAAGGTCAGAAGGTAAGGTTTCTCTGTCTTATGGCTTCAAAGCTATACAGACTTGACAATAGGTAATATTTACCCAAATTTCCTTACTTTTATCCTTAAATATCCTTATATTATAGTTCCTTCCAATTTTCTGGGATGCATGTAATACTTACTGGCCTGTATTTCCCTTGGCTTCTTGGAGACTTTTTCTGATTTTTATCCTCCTATTTTGATTCTGATCTCGTATTCCCCAGAAGTTCTTGATGAGAACTTTCACATACCCACAGGTAATTCAAGTTGCCAGGTGGTCCTGGCAATTTACTGCTGTCTGTTTTTCTCATTTGTTCCATAAAGGGTTTTTTTTTTTAGTTGCTTTCATTTCTTAAAACATATTATGCTGAAAATGAAGAGTCCTTTTGCTATGGACAAAGAAGGGTTCCAGCACAGAAGTCCTGTTCGTAATAATTTACTTCATAATAATACACCAGTACAAAAAAATCATTTCTGTTGTAGCCTTGCCCTCTCTGAAAGCTACTTTTAGGTCCTTGCCATCATTTGGCAATGCAGACTCTTTGATAGGCTTCTTGCTTTGGTTATGCTTGGAGGAAATAGAGTAGAATAAAGGGTTTCACTTCACAAGAGAAGTGAAACTATGGAAACTTTGGAAAGTGCTATGCATGCATATATTTTTTTTCATTTTTCGGTGTTTTGTGGTAAGAAACGTTTATTGCAATTTTATACTTTGTGTCAAGTCATAAAAGAATGTTCGGAGAAATCGTCTCTTAAATCTGGGACAAGGATATTCACGAAAATAAAGAAAATAGTATCATTACATTGCTCCATCTCTTCTTATTTTTTTTTTCTGGAACTTCTGAATAGGTAGTTTCTTCTCTGACTAACTTAACTTTAAAGTAAGGTTGTCAATATCTTGATAAGTTCTCCTTCATTTTGTGTCATTCATAAACAATATGGAATATGACTTAAAATAAAATTCCAGAACTTAGGTCAGTAGTTTCACCATTTATCTGCACATGGTCACCATCTGATATGAAAGGTTTTGTCCAGTTGATCTCTTCCCAGGAGTGTTATGTTTTCACATGCACAATTTTATATATAAAATATTTAAATATCATGTAGACTTCTTCTTAGATGGTTTTCCCCCAAAAAATGTTGCTAACAAGATTTTGTGGAACATTTTGGTTTTAAGGACTTTATTGGCAATTGGACTTTCTGCTTTAATCCTCAATCTGTTCCAAGGCTGTCCAACAGTCTGAGTTCCCTTACAGTGTGGATCTTTAGGGAAGTGTGTAACATCAGTCTACTAGTCTCTGTCGTGTTTGATACAGCATCTAGAGATGTAACAAGAGTCTATTGTTTTTGCAGTTTGTCTCATTTTCTATCAATCATTTATAATGAAAATGGTGAGTGTATTTCTCATACTTAAACCCATGTTTTTGTTCATTTGTTATCAGTCACTATTTGTCCAGAACAATGGAATGAGAAAATGACCTTTTAGTATTGATATGCTGTGTGAGTTTGTGTTGCTAAAGGAGAAGCAGTATTCTCTCAAAATAAAAAACTATCTCTTTTCTTCCAAATGAATATTTTCTTCCCTTTTTTCTGAGGCTTGTTGGGCAATGTTGAAAATAAAAATTTTTCATTAGGCCCTGTGTCAAGCATCTTGCATCATCCAGTTCATCCTTCTTTTTTGGAAGCTGATCATGTTAAAGGTATATGGAGCACAGAGGAAGGCTTACCAGCCCTAAATGCTATACAATATTTTGTTATTAATTTCAACTAATTACTGCCTTTACATAACCTTGTATATTGGGTAAAACGACATTATTTTAATATATGCTTTGCTTTTCAGTAGAACATATAACTGCATAAAAGATTATTAAAATCAACCCCATTTATGATTTAATCTGTTTTAGTGACCTTCAGAATTGGTCTTTTTCATTCCGTTGTGAAAAAAGGGCATGACCTGTAAAGCAGATGTCGGAGCAGCCTGAGAAGTGCGTACAGCAGAAGGCTCTATTGTGCCAGTTTTATGTCAGAATATTCAAAGAATAGTTAATATAAACAAGAAAATGCTCAGTCTTCAAGTGTCTGCTGGTTAAAGCTGTGTTTGAACGCCATGCAGTAATGCACTGTCTTCATTTTCTGTGATAAAAAGACATCTGCTCTGTAGCTCTCTATAAGCTGATAGTGGAAATCATCATTCTTACATTTCTGTAGCATAAACCATGAACTCTGCAAAAGCCTTAGTAAAGTTGCATTTTAAGGGAAAATTTGGATATATAACAGATAATAAAAATTCTACATCAAATTCTAAAACATTTAATCTTTGGTTTTCTAAGAAACAAGCAGTCAAACTTTTATCTTGCTAATTTGAAACTTGTCACTGTTCTTTCATTTGATTGTACATCCTGCTGGATATAAAAACAAGTGCTTTCAGAAAGCACTGAAGTATTCTAAAACAATTTGTTTCTAGAAGAAAGGATGCCGTTTAAGTTTGGTTTTGTTATTTCTATGTCCTTGAAATGTAGTTTATTACAGAAATGTCTTAAAGATCTTAGCTGAAGTATTAGGTTTTTTTATTTTGTTTTTCATAATAATTTCCCATCTTGCTCTAGCAAGATGGCAAATTCTTTTTGGTCAGCCTTACTGCTCATACCTGTGTGTATGTTAGAATATCAATCTGTACATTACTCTCCTCATACTCTTTTTTTTTAATGACGCACCGAAGTGATGGGTCCGTGTTTTTAATGAGGAAAGAATGTTGAAAATACTTTTATAATTTTTAAAATATGTAAAGATGCAAAAAAGCACCAGTATCAACGATGTTCCAGAGGAAGAAGGTCAGGCATGTTCAGTTAGTATTTCCAAGGCTATCTTAATAAAGCAGCCTTGCTTAAGGTAACAATTCTCTCTCCAAGAGGCCACTAGGAGAAGCTGTTTCCAAAGTTGAGGGCTGGAAACAATCCACAGCCAACCCAGTGTCCATATCTAATTCCTGTTGGAACTGGAATACAGTTTTATCTTACCTGCTGTAGGTCTTCACAATAATCTTAATCCTACAATTCATCAAGTGACCTCTGCAAATTATTGCAGGTTTTAAGACCTCTAGAGATCAAAATAATTCTAGATGATGCTCCAAGCCTTAAAGGATTATATAATGTGAGGAAAAACAGTCCATTGCAACAGGAAAACCAAAACCTACTGCCTAATCAGTCAGCTTCTCTAGAGTAACTGCTGTCAGGACAACAATCTTGCAAGATTTTTGCAGTAAAAAATAAGTTTTAAAATTCTGGTCAACCTTTACTTTTGGTTCATTATTTAAGTGGTTAATGGTTAAACAGCTACTTTCCACTTGAATTTACTAGCTCTAGTTCATGACATATTTATTTCAAATCTCTTCTGATATTTAAGTCTGAGTGAATTAAACAATTTGACTTGTGACCAGAGACAACATTATATCTGTGCCAGTTAGACTGTGATCTAAGCAAATAAGACAAGCCAATCCAAATCCAATTGACAGAGTTCTCAAAAAATGGTAAGCTAATATAAGTGAGAGAGAGAAGGCTACTCAGGTTTTGAGTGTTCACTGTTTCACCTAGTTCTCTAAATCTAAAAAATGTTGTGAACGATAAGGAGGAAAAAGAGTATGGAGGAATGGAAAATTCAGTCTTCGTTATCTTCTTGAGAAGATGATGTTAAAATGAAAACTCTTCTTAAGACGGTCCATCACTTTTCTTGGCTGAGTTCTTGTAAGAGGGTTCCCAGGCTGCAATATCAAAGCTTAGTTCTGGTTCTGAATTTAAAAAAATCAAGTCCATAGCATTTGAGACAGTAAGAAAGACACATTTGTTGTTGCTTTTAATGGCAAAATAGTTCTGGCATAGTTTATGGGTGGCCTAAACCTTTGAAAACTAAATGACTGTGTGAGTCTGATTTTCCTTGCAGGCACAGTAATCATAAATAAAAGTAACCAGATCAAAACAGTGTTATTTATTTTATTCAGTCTTCAAAGTAAATAAAGAAAAATATCCAGAAGATTAAATGAGTGGAAGTATTGAAGTATTTATCTATTTTTAGTATTTCAGCTTATCTCAGAAACAATTTCTTTTTTTCTATGGATTATTTTCTGATCAATAGTAGATATATATTCCCTAAAGTAGAAAAATTATCACCAGTATGATATGTCTCAGGACTGTGTTTGAGAAAAATTTGCAATTTTAAATTATTGTTGCAATAAAGTTTGCAAGAAGAAGAGACAAAATCGTGGTTTAGACTTCGTACTATTTTCTAAAAGCATGTTTTCAAGAGATGAATTTTTCAGTGCTATAAGTGGTCATTTTCCAAAACCTTTTTGTGTATTCCTCCTTCTGGGACATCTGCTTCTATGCAAACATATATTCAGCAGTTCTGAAAATTTTAGTTGTTGTCAACAAGGTTCCTTATGACAACAAACTCAGTGAAGTGACAGGTCCCTGGTACGTAGTGATGCCAGCCTTAGTGCAGGATGACAGATATGACATCCTACTGGCTCACCTTTTTCACTTACTGTTATCTGGACCCCTAGGTCTTTCCTGACATATATATGACATGCCTCAGTGAGGCTTAATATGACAGAACTATTTACTTTATCAGTCCAGAGCACAATCTTTCCTGACAATGAAATCACACAGTGCAATTTACTTAAATTTGAGCTCATTCTATTTGTCAGAAGGCTGAGGTAAAGTATCCTGGCATCCATCAAAAGAGAGAAGATAAGTTTTTTGCTCTTTCACATCAAATTTATACAGTGGTGTATTGATGTGCCTCACTACTCCCATCCCCACCATATCTGATTTTTTATTGTTGTCTTCACAATAATTTAAGGAAGTCAGGCATTCTTTCCACCTTGACTTGACAGGTCACAAATATAAGTGATTTAAACAGTGAGAGAATTGTTTATGTCATGACCAGGTAGCAACTTATCCCTTCTAGGTTTAAGTATAGTGCAGAAAGTTAAAGTAACAATTTAGGAAAAAGATGGTCATAGAATCCTAGAATGATTCTTGGAACATTCAGAATGTTCCAAAAAAAGAATGTTGTCTTTCTTTATGTCATTTTACTACAATTTTCTCAGTTTTAGAAACACTGAGATCGTTTTGGAGGCTTTAGAGAAGATACAGGGCAGAGCCACACATAGTGTCAGGTTCAGAAACTCAGGTGAGACCTTGGAGCTAGAAGTTAAGAAAGTAACAGGAACATTTCAGATACTTCTTTTTAAAGTATGCTGTATGTGAGGAAGTTGTGACTGCATGGCAAAAATAATATTTGGGAACTATGTATTTAATTTTTTTTTTATTTTTGTCATAATTTTAATATAAATACATTAGTAACACCTTTAGGCTATGGCTTTAGACAAAGTGTATGTTTAACATACTAAATATAAGCTTATTTTTAAATATTGTGACTTAAATTTGATGTCTTAAAACATGCCAGTGCTTTTGTTTTAGAAGACTTTTTAGTTGCATCTTTAATGCTGCACCTGTATGGAAGTCTTGATTACATTATACTATTTGTCAATATAGGATACGGAATCAAACTCTATCCTCACTATGCAGGATTCCTAGGTGTTGCCTGCTGTGGCTTTTCTTGCTGCAGTTTCCTTCCCACCTTTACTTTAAAATCACTTTTAGCTATATTGTGCCTCTAGGAAAATAAATAGAAGATTCAAGGAGATGAAATTTAACAAGATTTGAGTAGACCTCTCGACTGTAACAATAGTACTAATTTTCTTGAGAAAAGATATTTTGAAAGGGTTTGGGAGAATTATATGCTAACTCATGTTCATATTGAGATGATGTAGAAACTTAGGACTTGAATTCAAAAGTTCAACTCAAAAGTTGAATTGTTTGTCCAGTTGCAGCCTTTTCTTTAACTATATTTACAAGTAACTGTTTATCCTTTGAGGCAATGAGAAAGAGGAAAGGGGAGTTAACACTCAAGTTAAATGAAAACTTTAGAAATAAAGATCATTGTCCAAAGACAAATCAGCATGAAGAGACATCAATGGTTATTAAACATTTAATATTACAGGCCAGATGGAATTGGAACAGTATCTGTGGAAGAGAAAGAAAGGTTTGAGGAAATTAAGGACAGACTTTCTTCCCTTTTGGAAAACCAAATAAGCCATTTCAGGTGAGTGTACAATCTATTCAATGAATGCTACATTTTTTTTCTGGAAGAATTTTCTCATGGTGTTTAATTTTGGTCTTGAACGAGTGGAGTGAAAATAAAATGGTCTGCTTGCAAAGGAATAGCTTAAAGATGGAATAATTTATTTACACAAGTGATTGTACTTGAAATTTATTTGTGTAATATGTGAGTTGATAATATGATAGAAAAGATTATGTAAGAATACAGGCCTTGATTTTGTTGATTTTTTCAAAGTTCAAGCTTTATATAAGTCTAACCAAGAAAATTGTCTGAATTAAAGTGACTCTGCCATAACTATTTTTGGATTACTATGGATCAAGAAAATCGTATGAGTAGAGAATATCTTTAATAGCTGGCAGCTAAAACTTTTCTTGATGTCTAATGTAATTTTCTTGGTTTCATGATATACTTATCTTTCTTAAGTTAAGGGTCATCATGCTCAATAAGGAGTTTGTCATATTAAGGACTGTCAAAACCAGTAGATGTTTAGAGAAGGAGTAGGAGAAACAGGAAACATGGTATTTCCTGCTATTTTGTAGCAACTGATGGTTTATGAAACTTAGTATAAAAATTGCAGATAGACCAACAAGCCTGTTACTTTGTCACACTGAGCAAACCTATCTGCTGCTATTCTATCAATCTAATCCTTTTAGACTGTATTTGTAGAAATTTTTTGTCTCTGTATCACATCATAACAGCCAGTTCCACAGTTCAAATAGTTGTTTGTGAAACAGAACTTTTGTTTGGCAAGGTTGACTATCACTTTGTTAAATGCCTCTCTGGTTTGATGAGGTAAATATCTAGTGGCATCATAGGTCATTGGGGATTTTTTTGAGCATAGAGGACATAGCAGCTTTCACTTGGGACTTCATATCCATATTAAACTAAAGAGAGGACCGGTTCTCCTTGAGAGTATTCCTTTCAGGTAAAAACAATGGTCTTTCCTTTCGTCTTTCCTCCCTTCCTCGGGAACACAAAGAGCTCTTGCAAGAGAAATGATACAGAGTGCTCCCTACCTTCAGGCCTTCACATGCATGAGACTAATTACAAAATTAGTCCAAAGTCTAAATAAGTCTAAATGTCTGATAAAGTCTAAATGATCTTTTGAGTTGGAACAAATAAAAATCCCATCATGTCTGCTAACCTACACATTAGAGTTATGTTGATGAGCTTGGGCTGCAACAGTGACCACAGAACCTTTCTGCCTCAGTCTTGGTGGATTTCGAGCAAATTTAAACAGCATTAGCAATTCCTCCTTGAGAGCAATTAAATGTGTCATTCAAACATGAATGACTTCATCCTTCAGAGGACTCTAAGGTTTGCCTTAAAATCCTATTTAAGCAATACAGACAAACTGTGCTCTGTCAGGTGAGGAGTAATTACTATTTCTTACTGTGAACAAATATTAGAAATAAAATAATAGAGCAAATGTCTGTATTTAAATGAGGATACTGGCATAATACTGGAAGAAAGAAAAAAGATGGTGCCTTAGAATCTGATTTTATAAAGCACATAAAGTCACAATGTAGGACATCCTGACAAAGCATTGGAAGTAATATTTTAAATAAAACCTTGACTCAAGACATGTATAAGGATCACCGCTGTTGATTAACAAAGAATAACCTTGGCTGTCAGATTGCTTTCTTAGGAAAACATGATATTAAAACAACTCCATATTTCAGTTCTTCACAATTGTTATGATAACTGTGAAACACAGAATATTTAGAAAAATACATTAAACAGAGAGGATTTATGCAGAGTATACACTGAATTTCTCTCTTTGGCCTTACTGTCCTTGAATGCCCTGTATTCCTTGTCATCAGGTAGTCCCACCATCTCCCAGGCCGGTTTCTTGCTTTCACTGTCCTTTCTACTGTCAGTTTGGGCATCCATGCTGTTTATTTGTTACATTTCCTAGAATATTTCAGAGACTTTCACACCCTCATGTTCAGATAATTTTTATTATTTTTAAATGCCAGATTCTCTATGGTAACCTTTTTATCTTCCTCATGGAGTCACAAAGAGGGTGTCAGATTGTTTTTTACCACTTTGATTTCTTAATTGTGGCATGCATTTGGCTCCTACTTTTTTGAATTTTACCTCAGGCTGCTTGTAGGTTTCTTGCTTTTTTTTTTGATTGTATCTTTTGCTTTTGTTTTTCAAGTTCTTCATTTTTTTCATAGATCCCATTCTTGAAATTGTATATACATGTACTGACTGCACGTGTACTGAATTTTTTGGCCTGTTCTCTTTTGCTACATTATTAAATTGTATTGTCTTATGATTATTACTACAGAGCAGCTCTTCTGCTCTGCACCTCTCAAACTGTGTCTTCTTCACATTTGAGACTGAATCCAGAATAAGATATTTTTTTGAGGGTCTTAAATTAGCTGTTCAAGGAAGCAATTTAAACCTGTGTCCCAAAATATTGTCATTATACCTTGTCCTAACGAGATATCAGTCAAGTGTGTACGTCTAGAGTTGAAATCTTGAATTTGCAGCTCCTCTAATCTCACTTAACATTTTGTAATCACACGAATTGTTCTAACTAGGGGATCAGTGGTACAGACTTTCAAGCATCATCAGCATTTTTTTTTTCTCTGCAATATGTTGATATTTATTCTAAGCTTTGCCCTCTCTCCATTGCTTAGTGTTGTGTGCACTGGTCAGCTATCATGGACAGTTAAACAGAGGAGTGCATGTCTCTTCCTGCCTTTTCAGAGCAGCTCTGAACATTTGCTGTGTCCACTTAAGTGACTAGGTCATGCCCATCTGAAAAAGATGCTCTCCCTTGCCTGCCAACTGACCTGCACCTTCCAGTTTTAATAGTTCCCTGTGGCCTTTTTAATTTTCATTTTCACTGCTATCAGCCTGGTTCCATTATGATTAACATGCAGTCGGCCCATCCTGTGCTAGTGGCTGTCATCTAAAGTAGTTCTTGAGGTACTTACACCTTTCCTCTCTGTCACCTTGTCTACCCACTGAGACTTCTGATCTCTGCCAGCCTCTCAGGCATCAAATGTGGAAGAGACAATATTTCTGAGAAAGCTGTCATGAAGGTCTTGGACTTCAACCTCTTGCCTGGCTGTGTGAATTTTATCTCTGCAGTCTTTACAGAGATAAAAGTAAATACTGGAATTCTTGCTGCAGGAAATCCTGTTTTGACCTCATTTATAAGGCTTTATTTTGGCTGACCAAAATGTAGATCTAAATTTCACTGGTCTGAATCCTTTTATCATTAGAAAACATTTAACTAGTGGAGTATATTAGAATAGGAGGCTACTGTTCTTGGTGAGTAATAATAAGAAAGAAATAATCTCAGCAAAGCAAAAAATCCTTTTTCCAATTGGGGATATCCCAGTAAGATTTTATAGACAGGATTAAGAGAGGTTACAGTTGCCCGAGCATTGTATTCTCATTGACTTGCTATATTGCATCGTTCAGCAAACAAAAATAAAAAATAAAGCTATGAATGCAATCACTTTTTAATTTACATGATTTTAGGAGTGGATATGGTTTAAGTTGTAGCTCATAAAATTTAAGATAAGTGCTTTTCCAAGGTATTTTTAATACAATAGAAAAAACACAGAATATCTGCCAACATTGATATCTCTATAAATTAAAATATCTGACATTTTATCCTTGTCTTAATCCAATTTTAAAATAAAATACAATATACAGAATGCTGCTTCATAGGTCCAGTAGCAGTCATGGCTACATGAGAAATAGTATCTCTTTCCAGGAAGATGACAATTAAAGTCATCAGAAACCTTTAAATATCCTGCATAGCTGATGATTTGGAAGTGATGCTTTCTGCCTTTTAGTGTTTTTTCTGCGCTTAGGCCTGAAATGCTGGTAGGCTGATACTGCTGTTATATATGTACTCCATGGTAGACTACTGAAGAGGCTTTCTGCTTTTATTAGTACTTCAGGTATGGGAGTCTTCTGCTAACATAATGCAAGTTGTATGCAGATACATCTTAAAGTAAATTCATAAAGCAATAAAGCAGCTTTTATAATTCTGATAATTTTATGTTCCTCTTATTTTTTTCTTTCTCCTTTTTTTTCTTTTTTTTTTTATTTTTACTTTTTAAGATACTGTTTCCCTTTTGGACGTCCTGAAGGAGCTTTAAAAGCCACACTTTCATTACTTGAAAGGGTAAGTTTGAGAACATATTTTAAGTTCTGCCTAGCCTGCGTTTTTCTTTTGCATTCAGGTTGCTGAAAGCAGATTCATGTCTTCTCAGGTATTTTACTGCTGGTTTGAACTGCTGACTGGAATGATGATTGTTTTTGTTTTTCTCTCATTGTCTTCCACAGAGGCAAACAGCTGTTTTCTGCAGGACTTATTTACTGGACTTTCACTTCAAGCCACTGAATTGTAGTCAGTGACTCTGTTCCTTTTATATTTAACATTTATCCAGCATTACCCCTAAAGTGGTACAAGTCTACTCTACAGCCCCCCTTTTCTTGCTGTTTATGCCTTCTATGCTGCTGTTATTGTCTATACTCATATATAATATTAAAAACCTTCTCTAGAATTCAAATAATACTCCGTAAATGCATCATCTGAGTCAATTTAAGAAGCAAAAGCTATACACAGCAAATCTGATATGGGCAGCTATAAACATAAGCTCCTGCCCAGCAAATCCTCTTGTATTGACTGGAAAGGAGAATACCTCATAATGATAAAAGCATCTCAGTCATCTCTGTGGAAAAAGGACTTTAAATTCCAGCAGAGATTCCAAAGGAATTGTATCAGCAGGAGTCTGATGAACGTATGAATTAAAAAAAAATTTTAGTTCCCAGGCTGTGTTGCTTTGCCAAAATCTGAGAGGTTTTGTCCTGGCAAAGATTAGTTATTCTGGAGTGCAGAACATTTCATGGATAGAGATTCTGTCTTAGAAAACCTCTGCCATGTTCAGAAAACACATAGGGAGTCTAGGTATATATGTATATATGTTTTATTTCACTTACCATCTCAGGGATTGTAGTGCTGTGTAGGGTCCTTTGTGCTTTTTGAAACATCCATTTCCTGTCCCCTTTCCTGCTGTTGCAAATGGTAATGGTGCTCTAACTGGTGCTCAGCAGCACCACTTTCAGTCTTGATTGGGAATAAATGTGCTTTCCTACATTTGTGAATGCAGAATGGGTTAGAACCATCTTATTTTACCTGTCTTTGTAAAATTTGAAAAAAAAAAAGACCAAGAACAAAAGGTTTTGAATACTGTAAATTCACTTGTCAATAACCAGAAGTTATTGATTAAAAAAGCAAGTAAGCACAGATAGAGAAGTCATATTTGTGTGCAGATATTCTAGAAGTCTGCTTCGCAGCAATGTCTTCCTAATAGCTTCACTGTTGCTGAACCTGTTTCTTTTCTACCACGTCCTTCCCTAGACTGCATCTCTTGCTCCCTCCTTTTAAGAGTAACTTTTAGATATATAAGGGTGTACTTGTCCAGGGATCCACTTGAGAAGCATTTTTTTAAGGTTTTGAATTATCTGAAATTTTACTATTTGCATGAAAATGTGATAAAAACATGTTGAGTTTTGTTTACACTTAGCTGTTGAAAGTCAATGGAGCAGAATTAAAATAAAAATGCAAGTGAATTATCAACATTTTTTTAACATAGTAATCCAGAGTATATTGTGCTGCATTCATATAAAGAGGTATGGATTCTTGGTTTACCTCACTTGCGATAGGTGAGGTAAAAACTCACATGTTTTGAAAACGTTTATGTGGGCTGTTCTTCTACTCGTTCACAATAAAATATTCTGCTGGAAGTTCAATGTTTTCCCTGCCCACTATATAGACATTTTTTTCACAGCAAGGACATGTTGAATTTGAATAACTTTACCCTGTTGAAGAGTCCATGGTTCTGCAATGGTGGAAGCTTTTCCACAGGTGAGAACCAAGCCAATTTCCACAATCACATCTTTGGTGGTAACCGTGATCCAGCCCATCCACGGAATGCTCTTGTTTACTGGTCTTGATGTCACCCAAAGACTGACTGGCATGTTGCAAGTTGGCAAACAGGAGGGATAAATACTGTACAGGCAGTCAAATCAGGGATTTGATTTGAAACAGAAACCTTCAAAGATGAAGATCCACCAGCTGAAATAGTTCCTTTTTGACTTCTGCCTTTAATCATTATTAGATCTGTAGTAACTTTAGGATACTTTTATCCTTTTCCTATGGGGTTTGGGTAATAATTGTAATGAAGTGGTATAATTGTCTCTGACACAGGTTTTAATGAAAGATATTGCCACTCCTATACCAGCAGAAGAGGTGAAGAAAGTGGTTAGAAAATGTCTGGAGAAGGCTGCCTTGATCAATTACACTCGACTTACAGAATATGCCAAAATAGAAGGTTAGTACAGCAATCAACTGCCGAAGTGGCTGTAAAAGCCAACAATGCTTATTAACTGCGTATTCTGTGAGCAGCCTTTTCCCTTTCCAGAACAAACCCCTTCCACAGCAAGGGGAAATGTCTCATTAAAATCTCAGCTGGTGAACTGTGGAGCTTTTTCCTATTCATTGCTTTAATATGCCTCCTGGGACCCTGTTTGAATAAAAGACTAGGACTTCCTAATTTAAGTTGCCCTTTGTTCTTACTTTTGAGTTCTTCATAAATTTAAGAGGTTGTTTATGGGTTATTTTTTATTTCTCTACCTATTTCTAGTGATTAAACTACTGACAGGAAATTCTTTCCTTAACAGCAGTGTCACTGCCTTGAAATTTGAAAACTGTGTATATATTCTTTTCTGAAGTATTTATAAGGCAGGCAAATAGATAAATGCTATTTATTTTTGCTGCTGTGTTATCAGATGTGTAATAAGAATCTGATTATTAAAACCTTAATTACATCCTGATTTAATGAATTAAGAGGACAAAATACTAAGTTTGAAGGTAATCAGGAGTTTTTCTGAGAGTTCGGTATGTTCTGTACAGTATATCATTAAATTAACTAAAATTTTGCTTAAAAAATGGCCAGGATGCACAATGTCATTTTACTATTTGTAAACCTTATGTAGAACAAAAAGGAAGTCATAATAGTCAAATGCCTTGTCAAGACAGACTTTTATTCTCCATAAAGTACTAAAAGCTAGAGATACTCCTGTCCAAATGTATTCAAGAACAGAAAGCTGCATGCACTGGATTTTTGGAGCTAATCTCAGGAAAATATTGTAGGATTAATTCTGGTTTTTTAAAAATACAAATTTTATGCATATTAATTTTTTAATAGCATATATTTCTAGCAATACACCAGAAGAAACAGAGCTAGCTTAAGAGCAAATTGAAGAAGCCTCAAATATTTAGCAATATTATAAAGCCAACTTTTTTCCCATTTTTTAATCTGCTCAAATTCTCTGAAAAACATGAGTTAACCGATCTCACAAGTGATTAACAAAAGATCCATCTCATCACTATAGCAACCAGTATTATATCATGGAAGTAACAACATGAAACCATCCTAGTAACCAGTTTATCATAATTAATTAGGATATCATGTTGTGTTAAAGAAAAAAAGGATGAATATTAAATCTATTCTGGAAAATGAAAAGGAAAAAAAGAATATTTTCCTTAGTTTTTATATTTCTGTATTCATAAAGGAAAATGTTAATGTTCAGTATTTAAGTCGTGTATCAAACCTGTTGAAACAATGAGTATAAAAATAGAAGCATTTTTATAATATGAACAAAGCTTGCAAAAGATACCTGAACACACTGACAGTAAAATGGATTGGAAAGTTTTTTGCCGTGATGTAAATAAATCTTTTCCCAAGATTTTTTACTGTATCCTAGAGAATTGTGGGGCTTCCCCTGAAGTAGCAAAGTTTGCGCTTTAAGATATTCACACTGTTAACACTGAGTAAGCTGGAACAGCACGTGAAACTGACTCCCATATTTCGACTTGCAGTTTTCTTTTTTGGATTTATTGCCTTTTGGTTGGAATGCAACTAGATTTATTTACGTAGTTTTGCACTCATGTAGTTGTAAACTCAAAGCACATGACATCATTGCATATATAAAGAGAAATAGGTGAAATACTTTTCTGAGAATAAAGTACTGTTGAAAGTGAAGGACTCCAGCATCATAACATCAGATAATTCAATACACTGGATTTCAATGGCAATGAGACCTGTATTGGTATCTTTTGCTACTCTGGTCATTACAAACATCCTACTTTTGTACCAATATAAATGTAATATTTTTCAGCAATATGTTTCATTCTGCTTCTTTAGGTTCATAGAAGCATTATTGTATCTGTGTACTGAAGTTACATTCTTCTTGAAAGTAGTTTATGTTAGTGTTTGCATTGAATGCTTACTCCTCAAATTGCATACAGAAAGCATAGAGTCCTTATCTTTATAATATTACTGATGTCCTCCAATGTGGCTGGCACATGTTTTGGAGATTTTTCTCCTTTGACTATTTCTTTAGTAAACATCATATTAGTCAGTCAAAATGTAAATATTACAAGATAATATCTGCTATACACCAATAGCAAATACCTAAAAAGTAGAGATACAAAGAAGGTTCTAATACAAATAATATTCTCATATATGTTTCTGAACTCCCATGCACAATATGGATGCAAGCTCAGTGCCTGAGCTTGAAATAAAGACTATATAGGGCTAGTAAATGCAAATATATTACTCAGAAATATGCACCATTTCTCCCTCACATGAAAAAACTCATGACTTGTGTGATGTACTCAAGATGTTAAGAAGCTATTTTCTCCTTATGTGGTATTTATTCTTCTCTAATTATATGAGTTTTATTTCTGTAATTATGTTTTTCTTTCCCTATTTTTTCTTATTTAGCAACAGCGGAAAAGGACTCAGGTGATTATTTGTGTGCATGTCTGCATGTATTACAGATGTCATGTGTTGTGTCTGTTGTTATTATTTTTCTTGATTTGAACAATACCAAGATACTGACCAGAACATTTGTGAATATTAATATTAATTTTGTTGTAGTTTAGTCCATGTATTTACACTGATACTTAATTATGATGTGCCTATTTATTAGCAGTTTAGCTAATAAATAGGTACATCATTTTAGGTACAGCAGTTTTCTGTTTTGGGATATGATGAAGTTGTATTTTCTGTGAAAGGGGTACAACTAAATGATGCAGGAAAGTTTAATTTTGTTAAATTCAAAAACATTTTGTGTATTTAGAGAAATATCATTTCATAGTCCTCTGCAAAAATTGTATCCATTTCATAACAGGATTTCTCAGTTTATTAGTGAAGATATTGCTAGGAAAACTAATCTTGTAAAACTGGTTTTACATTTCTCTGATATGGCTTTGTTTAGTGATACATTTCTTTTTCTAGGTATAGCTGAGGGTTACATGGATGGTAGTTCTTTGTGTTCCTGATTTCATGATGGTATGGTGTATATTCTCCAATAGTACAGGGAGGGAGTTTTGAGTTCTTATATCCCAATATTTAAAAATCATCATACAAAGAGCACAGCTGAAGTAGTATTTGCAGCTGAGTAGAACTGGCTGCATAGAAGTATGAGGGGTGCATATCTATACTGTGAAATAGAGCTGTGCACTGCTTTGTCTTATCTGACGTACATACCCAAAGAAAGATTGATTGTGGTGCTTTGTGGGGTTTCACAAACAGTATCAACTGCAGTTATGGGAAGGGGCATTGAGCTGGTAGTACTCTCGTGATGAACTAATTTTCCCTCTGGAAAGACATACTGGTGTGATGATAACAAAGTTGCACGAAGGTAGTTCAAAGAGAAGCTCCTTGCCGATGAGGGGCTTGAAAATTACTGGCAAATTATTAAGACTACTTTTTTAACTACTGTGTCCATAACTGAAGTAAAAAATTCCCGCTGATTTCCAAGACTTCCACTGCTTTTTGTTTAAAAGCTTTAAATGCCCTGTAAGTAGGAAATCTTTTGGAATTTTTAAAGAAGAGAGTAGGCAGTGCACGGGTGGAATGGATATTCATGCCACAGTCTGTTAGGGTGAGTTGATGGGAGCCCACCTTGCTCAGATGATCTGCTGACCCCTCCCATCAACAGGAGAGGTTCCTTAGGCAGGGGACTCCAAGTGCTCTGCACGTCCTTCAACAATTTCTCTGCTCAAGGCCAATCTCACAGCATCAAATACAAAACACCCTAAAAACAGTTTCCCTTCTATGTTAAATACCTAAAGCTAGATAGCACAAATATTCTGTTTAATATTTTTATGCTTCTAGGTATTAAAGAAAATATCTCTTGAAATTAGAAATTCAGAAACAATTAATTGAAATTAATTGAAAATCATTTGGGAAATTTTAGAGATTTTTTTCCTTTCACCTTTGCACTCCAAAACCTCGCCTGTGCACTTTTTTACAATGTATACACTTTTATACAATGTGTATCACCTCAAGTACAAATCTTCTTGTGCCCCACACTTGCTAGTCTTAGTTTTTCTCAGGCTCTTTATGTGGGAAACCCAAAACCATTAAGCGTAGATGATATAGTTACAGGCACAGAAATAAATAAATAAATAAATTACTGTACTTGATTTTAATCATTTTGCATTAGGTTTCTCCATGCTTTGAAAGAAACCATAGCCCTTCTTAACACAGGATAGCAAAGTTGTCCTTTAAGTGACCTGGCAAATAACTAGATTAGAGAATGGATGAGAGGAAAGCCTATCACGTATAGTGAGTAAGTTCACTGTCTGAGTTAGCTGAAGCTAGAGGTCTATAGGCTATGTTTATTATTTAGTTGCTTAATTAAATACCAGTTCTGACTGAAAATGCAACTGAAAATTAATCAGAAACTCAGAAAAAAAATCATTTTATTGAAAGGAGTAGATAGACTGTATCCACTGGAATTTTGTGAAGCATTGAACATATTTCTCTGATGCAAAAGACAAAGCCACTGAGATGAATCCCAATACGATGACATTTTAGGGCCAAATCCTGCTCCTGTTGTTATCTCTAGCTGGACTCCTACAGATTTCATAATGAACTTGATGTACAATATGCTTAGCCCTAATACCATATATTGTATTTTGTGGAAAATGAGAAAAACTATTTCTAGATAACTGTTATTTACCCTTTAACTTGTGCATTATATACTGATAATTAATCTGGAATTTGAGGAGTGTCCTTGTTAGGTAATACAGAGGTGAATATGCAAATTCTCTTTGTTGTGAGAACCCTTTCTTGGCAGTGTGGTTGCCAGGTTCCCAGGTCTATTCCCCACGTGCTCTCATTTTCACAGTCTCAGCTGTACAAGTCTCTGAATGTTTTCCCAAAGACAGTGGTTACTTTCTTAATGGCAAACATGGTGGCATAAGCAGCACTTCCATCAACAATTTTTGTTTACAGTCAGGATGACGTTTCATTAAGCATCCCTCATCGTTGTACTGTTATGAGTATAGAATAGATTTTTTTAACAAAAATTACATTTGCCATGGCAATTATACAGGGTTCAGCATGTCATTCCTTGTTATATGTACAGCTGAATTTCTCATGGAGTAGCTAATCTGCTCAGTCAGTGTAATTACCATTATGAAGAGAATAGCAGGAAACCTACTATTATAATTTTGAATTTTATCTAAGAACTCTCATATAATGGTCTGGTAGTTTGCAGCAAGGGTTTATAATTTTTCAAGGATATGAATCACTACATCAATGCATGAAATTTTTTTTTTAAGTATGATCCATTTTCATTTCAGCATATGCTGCCTTTGTGATTTCACTACCTGAAAGCACTTTTTTAATCGTTTTATGTATAGCATGTATTCCTGTCTTATTCAGTATTTAACTTATATTAACTCTTCCTATAGATAAAGTTGAACAAAAGTGGACCTGCCAAATTCTGAGGCCAAAGACAAACAGCATTCTTCATATGCATTTTGCATACTTCCTGTGAAGAGCCTATAGAAATTTGCATGGCTCCATCACCTGTTTTCTCTCCCTCAAAAAAGACGGCCTTCCTTACACAGACTTCTTATTTTTTACTTATATTTTATACACATCCATACACACAGAGTAATAAAATGCATTATTTATTCTTTCTCATAAATTAATGTTTTTTCCTATTAAATTTATTAGAAATCTGAATGGCTGAGGACTAATTAATTCTGCTATTGCTGCTGTTATTGCCTGAGAAAAGACAGAAACTTACACACAAACACATTTTTCAGCACAGGGACATTACCTTGCTGTGCAAATGTAAAAGGGATTAAAGTAGTAAATGTCTGTAAAGCAAATAGGGCAGTATTTGTCATTGTCCATGGATATTAATTTCTGAGGCAATAGACAGAATGTAAAGATTTGAATTATAAGTTCAGTTGTCTTTTAACTCACTATTTTTAAAATTCTGCAGTAACTCAGTATACTGGGCTCCTTCTGCCAAACAGTTTGAATAAAAAGAATAAGAATAAATTATATTAAAATTGGAGCAAATAGTTACTCTGGAGTGTACAATTGTTCAAAGACAAATCAGTTGTCATGCCAAAATTTGTTTCTATCAGAAAGACTGCCCATGGCTGAATTAATGTTAACTCCATACAAGAGAAGGTCAGGAGAAACTCGGAAGTTTGGTGGGTTTTAAGACATCGATCATTAACATACTCATTACATACAAGTTTCTAAAGGAAGGGTAGTATGTAAATGCCCTCAAGGCTCAGAAGGATCTGTCTGGCTTAAAAAGAAGAACACTACAAACATTATTGAAGCTGAGAAGGCAAGTGGAGAGAGTCATTGTACGTGGAGAGGACTTGATTAAAGCTCTCCATGCATGTTCATTTCACTGAACAAACAGAAGTGGGTTGCACAGCAGCATAGTACCTTCTTGGTCTCTGTTGTGCAACTAAATGGAAATGAGGATATGAGCAAACATCCCTGATTTCAGTTTTGGACCTGTAAAAGAATCCCCAGATTGTTAGGTCTGCATCCTGATACTCCTTTGTAAACATACCTACCTACATCCTCCTTTAACAGTAGGGCTGAGTCAGTCTTTGTCACTGAGCTTCCCCTTTTCAGTCCCTTGCTTCACCCACAGGAAGGTCATTTCAAGTCCTATTTGCTGTACAGGTGTATCATCACCTTACAGTTAAATTAGTTCCCAAACTTTAGCATGCCAACCTTGTCCTGTATCCCAAATGAGGGAGGGATAGTTCCATCCTTCATTAGCATATCATCATCTCCAAGTCCTCCATGCCCTATGATGCATTTTTAGACAGGAGTGTAGTACTCATGCAACCTAGGCTTTCATCACCTTGTCTCAGAGTAGCTGCTTGTTCTTCATTTTTATCATTTCAGGAGTCTTTCTCTATTAAAGTTTAAATACCTTCTTGAACATTGGTGACAAGAACTGTGCAAAGTCACCCCCATGCACAGTACTGGCAGTACTGTTATACCAGAAATGTTCTATCTAATATAGTCAAGGAACATGGGTTCTGATGTCTGTATCATGCTTGTGTCACAGAGCCCTTCTGTGAAAAGTTAATTCAACCCAGTCTTAGAGTTTTGATCATTTTGAGCTGACATATTTCCAGTTTATAGGAAATGTTTATTGCTGTTCATGTGTCAAAATGTATTGTCCCTTCTTAAAGAACTTTAATATGTTTTTCTTTAACTCTTGAAGGTATTTTGATATGTTTCTCTCTCCCATTCTTTGGAATTATGAAATTCTTGTTACTGCATCTTTCTATTTCCTATGTTTTACACATTGTCATTGTGTTTCTAATATTTATTCTAAAGTCCCTGGTGAAAATATTAAGGAAGCTAAGATGAATCTTCAAGGAATCTCTCAAGAATCCTTTTTTTGCACTTTCTCAGCACCGCTTATTCGCTTTTACTTGATGCATCTTCTTTATACCCCACACAGTTTCTTTTTTAATCCTCATTTTCTTTAGCTTAACTGGTAGTTTTCCCATGAGGCACAGTATCAAATGCTTCATTAAAGTCAGAATAGGTAAGATGTACTGAATTTCTTTTATACAAAAATATCCTATTTAGAAATGCACCAGTCTAGTTCAACCTACCTTTGCAAATCTATGTTACATTTTATTTTATTCTCTGTTCATTTTATGTCCTCAATTAGTAATTTCTTCAAATTTTGTTTTAGTTAATAATTTTCAACATCTCTTTTCCCTTCCCCTTGCCTGCCAGCACTAGATGTTTTGCTGTCATTTTTCAGTAAGGCTCCAAAACTTGGAATCTTAAAATATTCTGGTTTTTTAAAAATACTTTTTACTAAGTCTGCATTTTCAAGTGCCAGTTTTCTCTCCATCTGATAGGTGAGTTATTAACCTATCCAGTTCTCTTTTTTCATGAAGCCTTGCAGTTTGACATGTTTGTTATCTCTGAGTTTTATTCTACAGTATCAGGAAGTGCTGAGAATATTAGTTCTTTCCTCCTTTGAAGTGAAATTAGAAGTGAGAAAAAGAAGGAGAATACCAACTGCTTGTATCTGTGTTGCCAAAATCTGAATACAAAAAAATCTTATCTTAAATGCTTTGATGATCAGTTGTCAAAAAATGAGATTCTTCCGCTTTTACCTTTTTGATTTTTTTTATGCTTTTCGATGAGCCAAGATTCCCTTTAAAAAACAAAACAAAACAAAAACATGTGATTGTCTCATGAAGGTCATTCCATTGAATACTGTGATAAATTTTAAAAACCAGAAAATATTGTAGCATGACACACTTAATAAAATGGTAGGTCATGGAGTAGGAGATGTGAACTCTAACTTTTTACAAATCTCATAATCTTTCTGTACATAGCTAATAATGGTAATTAATTCTAATTTTTTTCCCCTAGAATTTAAAATACTATTGAAATCGTAGAAAGCAATTATGGAAAGACTGGTTTCAGCTTCGTAATTAAAGCTAAATTCCACTTTTTGTATAAGGCTGGATTT
The DNA here is from genome assembly GCA_013399945.1 of Ploceus nigricollis. Classification (NCBI taxonomy): domain Eukaryota; kingdom Metazoa; phylum Chordata; class Aves; order Passeriformes; family Ploceidae; genus Ploceus; species Ploceus nigricollis. Next base: position 397,240 of record VXBC01009563.1, read on the forward strand.
TTTTTTAATGTGAAAAATATAGAATGTCCTTCCAGATCTACCTCCTTACTTTTTCATGCAGAATTAATTCTGCGAGAAATTGCACAAAAATTTAGCACAGTGAAATCTAAATTATCTGTGGGTAGATTATAGCAGTTTTGGGTTAACTCTTCAGAGTCAGTTCAGGTTTAGTAACATACTAGCTTCAAGCAATCTTGCAGGTTGCACATGTTAAAAAGACCAAATGAGTGGGCCCTGCTGGAGCAGAGTTGGCTCCATAAAGCTCAAATTATGATGTGTCTGTATTATCAATTACATTGTGTCCTGCTTTACTGTAAGTCCACTGAGGCTGTGAACTTGGGAGCTTCTCAGTATGCTTGCCTTTTTTCCAATACCTCTGCCTGGAGACACTGGTTCTGGACGTGCTTGTTTGAAGAAAAGGGGGAAGGATGAAATACGAGGCAGGGAAAACCAGTAAGGGATATATGCTGTGTCACTGAGGGGGAGACTGGCAGGCTAGAGTCAGGAGTCTCCTAGTTGCATTGTATTCATAACCAAGAAAAAAATGCCTCTTTAATGAGCAGATTCCTGTGTGCAGCAAATGTCAATGAGAAATTAATCACACGTGTTTAACAGCTTACATGCTGGGGAGAAAATGAGAGAGGTGAATTGTGCATTTGTCTTCAAGGATGTCTTCAAGTCTCCTGTGGAAAGAAACCTTAAGGCAGGTTTTAGACACACTGTTTGTTAGGTTTTAGACTTCCTGATTGTCTCGAAAGGAGGACTGGGGAGAAGTTTCCTGACCTGTGTGATGCAGGAGGTGAGACTGGATGATCTAACAGTCCCTTGTGGCCCGAGGCTCCGTTAGTTCATGAAGCAGTCACTTTTTCGTTTCAGTAGCGCTTCACTCAGTTAACTTAGCTCATTTAACAATATTGCTTGGGACCTATGTGACTCACTGGTAATGCATACTTGAGAAAGCATCCATTATTTGCAAAGCCTGGTTTGCTTTTTCATTTGGCAGGATGTGAAGCTGGAAACAGATGACTGATGGCTTTTTCTGTTTATTTTCTAAAAGATGTCAAGCATCATATTCACTGACTCGACTCCTGCTGCAACTTGTTAGTTTGAACAGTGTAAACACATCTTAACAACCTTTAGTAATTGTGGGAAGAAAGACATCACGAATATAATGAAAACTGACAGCACTGATTTCCATTCCTCTAATGCCTTTATGCTTACAAAGACAAGCACAGTATTTTTGGCTCAGGTGTTTTGGAGGTTCTAAAACTTACAAATAAGAATTTATTGTTACTCATATTTCATATACTCTACTTGCTTGGCTAAAAAAAACCAATTAATATTTCATTCTTTATTTCTCAAATTACTTCATAGCCTCTTGTGTATATACACATGTAACTGGTGGATATCCATAAGACATATTCCCTAGAATTTGAAAGGTGTTTAGTTACAGAGAAAAATGACTAGGTGGTGTGGTAACTTACATATGGAAAAGGAGGCTTTATATGAAGCTTAAGTGAAATATAGGGAAGTCTGTATCGTGCAAAAGAAATAGCATGTACTAATTTATTCTGTGAATAAGTAAACAAAAAAAAATTAGAGAGATTTGTCCAAGGATACAGACTGAGTTCAATTCTCTGCCACCTTTTCTTATGAACAAATCTTCTAAGAAAACAATGATTTTTAAAATATTGTGAAAAGCTAGAAACATTAAGGGCAATTTGCATATTTTTAGCTAGTAATAATTAGTTTCACAGTAACCAAGTAAATAGTAAACTAGCATGGTGAGTTTTATGGAAACATGAAATTGGAATTGATTCAGTCTAGTATATCCCACATTTTTAGTCATTCCTGCCATGAAACATCAATTGGAAACCAGCCATACTCAACTTAAAGGTGTATTTACAGTTTTCATACTCTTTTTCCTCCTAAACATGCTAATCCTATTGAAAAAAACTGTTCCTGAACATTAGTCCCACAATGCCTGAAAACTTTAAAATGTCTAATTTAAATCATTTGTCATGACTGATCTGTTCTTCTGCCAGCATCATCCCTGATCAAAGGTAGGTCCTTTCCTTCCCAAGTGTTTCCGCTTCAGGAACACTGTATTCCTACATTGCCTGTGTGTGAACATTTCTGATCCTCACTTTCATCCTTCATTTTATTAGGCTTATGATGCCTTTCAGACAAACACAACAAAAAAAAAACCTCCTTCCCTTTTCTTTTCTGATCAAAATCCATCTCTTCAGCACAGATGACCAGAACTGTATTTCCTTAATGCCTTGTTCAGTGTAATTGGTACTTGCCCAAGACCGTATTTCTCTTCACTGTGATCTTATCACAGTGGTGGAGCAAGATAATCTCACAGTTAGGTGGTAAATCTTTTTTCTTCCGCTCTCCCTAGTGATAATGATATCTGTTCAACAGACATTTTTAGGCCATCTTGAGCTAATTGCAAGTGTGGAATAAGTGAATTTATTCCAGAGCAAAAATGCAGCATGAGATTCAACATAATTATTAGAATTACTTTCCTAATAATGTAGAGGAGCCCTTCTAGGATATAATTTCTGAATATTTTACAGCTTATTTAGTTTCATTAGGAATGTATGCAATTATGAATGCAATTATTTTGTTTACTTGGTTAGTGGTGAGGTAATGAAGATCAGGCTGAGTTTGTAATAAAATGAGTTGTTTATGCTGAAATCAGATGTTCCAGTCATGCTCTCTATTAATATCATTGGTTTATGCCTAAGACTCATTAACAGCAGTGACACTGCTAGTGATGTGTATTATCTGTATGAATTGTACTTGCTATGTGATCAGGGAGGGGAGGACACTGACCACTAGGAGAAAGAACAATTTCAGTCCAGGAGAAGTGTAGAAACCACTGGTTTAGTCTGAATCCAATAGTAGTCTTTATAATATAAAACCTAAATAATAGGCACTGGGCTGATCCTTGCTAATCTCTCTTGATTCAATATGTTTGTTGTTATATTCATATAATCATTCTGCAGTATAAGAATTGTAAAGGCAGTACAGTACAGTATTGAAAACAGTGATCTTGGCATTATGAATGTAGTTTTGAGCCTTGTGTGTCCTTTGTGCTTGACCCATGTTCCTACATTAACTCTTTCTTGAGCTAAATTCTGGTTTTAGAAAAATAAGTATTTCAACATATCTGGTTATGTGGTCTCATCTAATAAGATTTGAAAAAATTCTTCGTAGTTGCTTCAATAACTAGTTTCCATGCTTGTTTTTTGCATGAAAACAATATGGGGTATTAGTCACCTTGAAGCAGATGTTTGCTGGAGACTCTAATCCAGTGTTTCTTCAAAAATTGTATCAAAGCTATATATTTCATTGCTGTAATATGCATTAATGTGTTAGTGCTGGAGAACTGGACAAGGTCACCTGCCTTTAAAATGTCTGGAATGTTGCTTTGACTTGCTAGAAATGTTAAGTGTTAAAAATATTTATTGCATGCAGATTGATATTCTTAGTAACACCAAGAAGATTATGTGAATTGTTTCATTAATCTGCTGATGGTCTATGTAATGATGAATGCAAAGTGGGAAGGAAATGTCAGCAGAACTTTTTGCATATGAAGATGTGTATTCACATGATTTGCTATCCATGTGATCCATAAACTTGCACAAAAAAATGAGAAAATAGAATTCCTGAAACCCTCACTGACCTTGTTACCAGCTTTTTAAGTTCTCTGCAAACGTGGTTAATGTGACCATACATTTATGCTTAGCAACAAGAGCTTTTTTAAGTAAACAAGTTCTAATAGCTAGTGCTGAAGTTATCCCTAACAAAGCAGATTTTGTAGTCAGACAAGTTACTTTTACTGATTAAAATGTTTGCAAAAAAATTCTGTTGGACTCTTCCCTTATCTCCTGTGATTTTTCTTGAAATCTAGTGCTATGATTTTTTTAATTGCAAACTAATTGTTGTTTAATTTCCCTATAAGTATTTCAGTTACATTTGGTTTACCTTTGTTGTTTCCTTCCTTTTTGAAGTCTTCTGGGTAGAATGAGTGAGCCTCATGTCATTTGTAACTTTTGCATTTGTGCTTCTTTTCAGTGGAATTTTTAGTAGGCTTGTGTTAATTCTGTTATAAGATCCTTATTTCATAATGCTGCTTTTCACTATGGTACTGAAAAGAATTCAGATTCACCTTTACTGATGAACAGCAGGTAGAAAATTAGTTATTTGAATTATTAGTTATTAGAAATTAGTTGTATGAATTATTGTGGTTTGCATTTTTCTATCTCCAGATGGAATGGACTATCTTCTTTTGATGAATTTTGCTGATGACAGTAATGAGTCAACTGGTGAGAAGACATTCACTATCTGATGTCTTTGTAAATATGGCTTTGAAGAGAAAAAGAACTTCCTTATTGCAAAAGTTGAGCATCTAATACACTGATGCACCTGTTATTTCTCACATATTAAACCAGATAATGTTTACAGTGACCACTGGTGCTCTTATGAATTATTTTCTCTTTTTAGTAATCTGGACATTCAGCTCTGTTTATGTATATTAAATAATTATCCTTAACACTTGAAATTTCTTTTACTTTAGAAATTTGTCAGTTTGCATCATTCCCATTTGTTTCTGACATAATTTTCTCTTACTGTAAATCATATTTGTAACTAAAACAATTTTGGTTTACGTTTTATATTCATATAGAGACCATGAATCAAGCAACACCTGCAAGAAAACTGGAAGAGGTTCTCCACCTTGCAGAACTCTGTATCGAAGTATTGCAGCAAAATGAAGAGCATCATTCAGAGGTGAGGCTGTAATTGCATTTGCTGTAGGGAATGGTTTGTTCCTAGATTTTCACTCCTCTGATGCGAAGCAAGTCTGTCAAGAAACATTTTAGTTTTCCTTTCTGACATATGTTTAAGGCAGTTCACATTTACAGAGGAATAAGAGACTTGAAGTTTATGTAAAGTGAAGTGAAATAAAACTCCACTTCAATTCACCTGAATGAACTGTAGGTTTAGAAATGAAAATTAAAGAGCATAAAAAAGAGAAAGCATCTTTGTGCTGGAGGTGCTGAAATGGTATGGAAAACATTCATAGCCTTATACAGTTTTTCCTTCCAACTTTTCGCCTGATGTTCAAAATAGAAAGAAAGTATAACTGAATACTGGTTTTCATCACGCTGTATAGATCTAGATTATAGATATAAAAACAATAATAGGTATAATAATTTCATTCCCATTGCTCTTCTTTTGATTGGAAAAGTATGCTCTTAAACGTGTGCTTTTAAAAATGGCATTGTAAGGTAGAAGAAATGAAATAAAACAATTTTATGTTTCTTACTTTCACATCTTTTGCTTCATGATACAGAAACCATAATAGCTAGAATTCTAGCACCTCTTATATCAAGGAATTACAAAACTTATCTTGGCCAGATACACCTGTATATATTATTGAAATTTAATTAATAAATACAGTTTTCTAAGGTCCAGGAAATTGTTTTTAAAATGTTCTCAAAAAACTCAATAAATATTTTTTTGGAAAATATGCAAAGGCATAAACATTATTTAGTATATATAGTTATAAAATATGGTCATTCAAAACATCTGGTTTTATATCACACTATGGAATCTGGGTTTTAGTTTACATCTGTCATGTGTGAACTTGTTATAGATGTTTTATCATATACTGAAGAAACAGCTGTTTTGATGATTTGAAATTAATTCCCTGGAGGTCCTGTTCCACACTACTGTTGCCACTGTGTTACAGTATAATGATTACTTAATAAAATGTATATATTGTGGTCTTTGTCTTTCGAGGACCTGCATGACTGTAAGAAAACTGGACTTCTGTTGAAAAGAACACAGAAACAAAGCCCAGATCAAATCATCATATATGATTAAGCATCTCTGTTCAAAGATTGCATTCTATACTAATTTGCAGTCAGAGATGTGGTCTTTCAGAAGGATAAGTATATTGCATGTGCCTTCAGAAAAATTTATTCAGCAAAAGTTCGCAATCTAATCTAAGGTACCTTGAAAAGAAAAAAGATAATGCTAAGGTTATTTTCCCCTTCCTTCATTCATGTAATATGTGTTCAATTTAGGGCANCAATTTCACTGAAATTTATAGGGCATACAGAATTTCAGTATTAAAATATATCTGAGAAAAAGGTTGCCAAATTATACATTCCCTACTCAAAACTGAATATTAAGTATGGAGACTTCACATCATAATGTTATGCAAATGTTCAGTGTTTGATGCTACAGTTGACAAAAAGGATCAGTAATCTGTAAAATAATATATCACATTTTTTAATACTAGATTTTTTTTCTTTTTTTTTTGATTCATAACATTTACAAATTTCGGGGATTCCCAAAGGGAAGAGAGGTATGTGATTCCTGATGAACTAAGCATTGTTTTGCTCTGCTCATAGCATGGAACTGTGCATTGAACATGTAGCATAAACTGTTTTGATGATTTCTGGTGTTGCATAGCCACATTTATATGCCTTCTAGAATCTAAGAACTCCATTCTTCCTTTAATCCAGGCAATGTTTCTATTCTCCTAGAATGGATGTCACCAATTACTAATTGCTTTTAGCCTACTATTATCCATAGCAACTGTGCTGTTACATTTAGCTTTAACTTTTTTTTTCTATTCTTCTCTCTTGCTGCCCAAGTAATGATGCATAGCTCTTGAGAGAGAGTCAGAAGAATTTCTGTCTGTGTTTGAAGTGTCATTTACAACAAAGAAGAAAATGGAGAAAAAATGTGTTAATTTTCTAGTTTTGGTTTTGCTTTGTTTTGAAATTTTGGCAATATTTTCTGAAAAGAGTTTTGCTTGCTTAGAAAGGTCCCCTGCCGATGCCTATATACATTTTTTTATTTTCATGTAGTTATTTTCTAGAGTAAGGAGTCTGTTCCTTTAATGAACTCCTACTTAAACAGGTTCATTAATAAGAAATTTCTTCCAGTTTGATGAAACTGAAAGGCTCCATTTCAAACTCTTGCCAAAGTTTTTGAAGCCTCATCTCTCCTCCTCACTGTGGTGCCAGTTCTCATCCTTCAGTCCTACCACTGGAACACGCAAAGTACTTTTCAGTAACAGGAGGAGATGCTCAGCATTTCTTGAAAACCTTTTGCCAGTTCATCATTTCTCCATTTGCCCCATGTCAGAAAGAACTACAGGCAGTCATCAGAAAGTCCATGATGCAAAAACACATTTGTAGACCACTTTACAGAAGTTGTCTTTTCCTTTCAGACCTGACTACATAAGTCTACACCACCCAGGGCCTACATTTCGTAAACACAAGTGAAGATTTCTCTGAATTTATTTGAAGCTGGGGGAACTCAGCTCTTGTGTAGATCAAGCTACATATGTTCCATGCTGGCAACTCAAAAATATTCAAAATTATATATTCAAAATGAGTGGCATAAGTTTGAAAGCAATGACATCTTCCTGTGTTGCATGTGTAGGCATTTCTCACTGTCATATGTTCTTATAAACCCTGAACAAAACACTCTCAGCAGGATTCGATGTTCATCCTGTTTCATAAACTCCCTCCACCTTCATCTTTAACTCCAGGATCACAAAGCTTCCCCTGATCCAATGCTCAGCTCCAATACTGACATTTAAAAGCCTAGGTTTATGTGATGGTAAAAAGGTACAATAGTTAGATGTCTTTAATGAAGAGCTAGCTTTACTTGCTGATGATATTTATTATAGATTTCTTCTCTTCTTTAAGGATTGCCTAAGAATATAAATTTTTGACAGAGAAAACTGTTCCAACATGTTAAGTTACTGAAAATGAGTATAGACATTAGTGAACTTGTTAAGATTTACGGCATTTGCGCAAGAAAAACTGAATGTCTTCCTCAGAAGAAGCTGACATCTTTAAGGCAAAAATAGGAATTAAAATCACTCTCTAGCTGTTAAAAATATCCCCTCAGACTTCAAGTAATAAAATTCACAATAAAACATCCTTTTTGATTACGAAATGAATGAAAAATGTATTCCTAAAGATTTCTTTTAAAAATAAATTCATCTGCTTTAGAATGTAATGAAATTGAAAGAAACGTATACAGTCATTTTTTCAAGAGTGAGGCTTTCATGCTTTTCTTTTCTCTATTGAAAAAAGGCATTTATACTCTCTTTTTTGATTTTTTGGTGTTATATTTTTATTCTGATCATGTCACCTTTCCCACAATAATCTGTTTGATTTCTTACTTTTTTCATGCAAAGTTTTATAAAATATTTTCACATTTTTCAGTTAGCCCATTCTTCCTCCCCAATTGAGAGGTGACATGATGTGACATATTCAGATGTATTCTACCATAAACAGAACACATCTCTTGGCTTTGGCTCATGTTTAGTAATTCTATTTTGTCGTGTTTGCAGGCATTCGCTTGGTGGCCAGAATTGTTGGCTGAGCATGCAGAGAAGTTTTTGTCTCTGTATTCTGTTGATATGGATTCAGCACTTGAGGCACAGCCACAAGACTCCTGGGACAGCTTCCCACTTTTCCAGCTGCTGAATAATGCCCTCAGAAATGACAGTAAGATCTTAATTTTTTTTACGTACTGTTTGCGTAAGATTTTTCAATGTACCCACACCTTAGAAATGTGTTTCTAAACAGGGTAATGCTCAAAATAAAAGTGACAGTGCCTGTTTTTATGACACATGACCTGGTGTTCCATTTCCTGCAAGCTCAGCAGTTTCTCTCTGTCCTTGCACCATTTCAGTCCTTATTCTGGCAGTGCATTAACCATTTGGTATTCACAAATTGCTTAGATTTGAATCAATTATGTACAAGTAGTATAAGAGGTATTGATAGTTTGCATTTAATCTATATTGCTTAAATAAAGTTGTAGTTTATATTTCCTTCTAAGCCTTCTAAACTACTTTCACACTAGTTATGTCTATAAAGGTATAGTAGTGTTAGCATGAATGGAATAAAATACACACAAGAAATGTTCAGTTTAGATCCTTTATTGGACAAACTGCAACATCAGAAACTTATTAAAATTGCCATGATGGCAATTGAGGAGGTTGCTGAAAAGGGTGCAGGAATTTTTCAATCTTGCTGCAGATCTCAGAAGAGCTGGGCTCCTGAAAGGTGGATTGTGCACTACTTTAGGTGGTGTCCAATCATCTAAAATTCAGATTAAAAATCTGAAGCCTATATTCAGATGGGATATTCAGCCTATTTTCCTACTATCATACATTTTCAGTTTAGGAAGCACATCTCTAGTTGTGATGTTACATGCACTTTAAACAATTCTTTGGTTTCTGAAAACTGTGTAGGTATTTTAAAGTAGCCTTATAAGAATGATTTGTGACACCAGTTTTAACTTTATTGTTGTGCCATTTGTGTTCCTTTGAGCTTGGTTCCAACCTGAGAGGTGTTAGAAACAAACAAGGATTGTCCTCACATGCAAGAGATTGCTAATAGGCTGCTAATTTTTCTTTCCTTAAAAGATTAAATGGATAATAGTGCTAAATTACTAGAATAGGCTTAAGACATTTTATGAAAACTTCCATGTTAAAGCAGCTATTACAAATATTGTAAAGCTTTAACTGAAGGACATGAAACAACTGTTGTATGAAATATCACACCTGTATACCAATTTCAGTAATTCCCTAATGGTAATAGATATATTAAATGACAGTTTCTGGCAGGTGAAAGCCATCTGGAAAATTACACACTTTTTCTTCTTCCAGAACTGCTGGAAAGAAACCATGGAAATTAGTCACCTATTAATCAGTGGACATGTTAGCAAGTGGCAAGTGACCATTCTGCCAAGAAGTGATTCCCAAGTGGAACATACCTCAGTGCTTATTCTTTAATTACCAGCCTTTTCACCTTATAACTGCATTAAAAGCATTAGCAAGAGCTTCCCATGCTTATATAATCAATTTTACAGTCTTCCAAGGTAAAATAAATAATTCTGACTTTACCCTAAGTGAAAATCTTTTCCTGAAAACTATCACCTTCATAAAGATATATTTAGAAAAAAAATCTAAAAAGGGAAAAACTGGAATGTGGTCTCATGAGGATAAAAAGGCTAGTGTTAATAATTAACAAGGAGAGTGAAGTGGAGTAAATTAGCCATAATAGAGCCCACAGTGACTGGCAAAGTCACCTCTCATTATCAAAAAACTCATTAGGAAATGAAGAGGTGGAAATCCCACTGGGTTATTCTCACTCTCTGGCTATATCAGAGATTACTTTTCAGACTTCTTTCAAATGAAGAACAGTTAGGTCACCATATTGCATATTAGGTTAATCTTCACTGAAATTTGGAGGACTGACACCTGCATGTTATTCTATCTTGAGAGCATTAAATGAGCTCTAAATCTTTGGTGCATGAAGCAGTTTTCACATAAACCTGACATGAGAGAGCTCCTAACAATAAAGAAACAATCTTACATTTACAGCATTAAAGAAAACTTGCATGTGAAACTATTCTTATAACTATGTCACTAAAGTATAATAAAAAAACTCTGAGATAATGAAAATTGATATTCATGTATATTCAAATAATAGTGAATATGCTATTTTACACAGTGTAAAAACATTGTACAAGATTCAAGGTGAATACTTCAAAGTCAATATTCAATTAACAATGAGAAAAAAATGCATTTTCCAATATGTTGTATTATTTTTTATGAAGAGAAGGGAGGATGGGGAAGTCCTGACTGAAGCTTCTCATTTCTTTCATGAGGGACTACATTTGGTGTCACCTTAAGACTCTCCATTTTTTTCTGACCTTACTCCACAAGGAAGAGTACATCAGTAATTGCATTCCCATTTAGTCTAACTGAAAAACCTTAAAAAATGGAGGGAGGGAGGAGGATGATCTTCCCATCTTGTAAAATATTTCAGCTGTTCTCATGAGAGAACAGCTGTCATGAGAACATCTAACTGCTAACATCTAACATCTCTCTGCTAACTACAAAAAAAATGATTAAAAAAATTGCATTCACTGTGGAGATGAATAATAGATTAAAGGTAAATTTCTTGTGTTTTTTCAAATTGTAAACATTCGAAAAAATTATTGTAGCTGCTTTTATAATATACATTTTCATGATCTCCGTAGTTGCTATTGTCCACACACAATTATGTCTGACTCTGTAAAGCTTTGGAGATTGTACAGTGACAGCAGTACTCTGCATCCCTCTAGGACAGCAAAATTATTTTTTCCAGAATTAGATATTCGTAAAGGGAAGAAGAACATGGTTGTCCCAGGATTGTGTCTTATTTTCTGTAATGAACATGTATGTTACTTTTTGTCCACAGAGCCTATAAATTATGTTTGAAGGGGCCTGCTTTAGAGGGCTATTTACATTCTGTAGTTGTTTAATTATTCAGATTAATCTGGTTTTTAGTGCCCAAAAGACAGACATTTTAATTCCTCTTCATTTAACGTGATGTGAGAAATATCTTTTAGTGGCATATGCCTAGTCAGATGAAGTGTCTACATATTTTGCTTGTTATAGAGGTTTTCCAACTCTCTATTCACTGTTCTGATCATTTCCTTACCAAGTTTTCTCTGCAAGTGTCACTTGCTGACACTTTGTCCTGTGCTATTGCTCAGCACTATTGCATTGCTACCTTGGCATGAAGCAGTCAAAAACAGGAGTATTGAAAAGGTGACTCATAATCTTCATTCTCCTTCAAGTATTACTCAGTGGAATGTCTGTGCACCTACTCTAACTCTGCCACAGTCTGCTCTAACAGGCAGAGAGTCTGACGAAGCTGATTTAGAAAAAACAGCATGTTAAGTGTTAGCCTTTTGAAAGCCATTGCCATAATGATGGTTATTGACTTACACAGGAATTCTCTGATACACTTTTTTCCGCTATTGTTGCTAGTGGCAGAGTGGCAAACACCACCAAAGACAGAATCATCACCTTCCTGCTTTGTTACAGACTGTGTACCACTTTTGGACTAGAATTTATGTATAACACTGTACCCTATCTTAAACTAGAGGGTAGAGTTGGAAAACAACTTGGATTTAAGGTAATCAGAGCAAACTGTATACCCACCCCAATACCTCAAACCTTACTCTTCTCATACATTGTAGAGGGTATCTTTTCTCAGATCAGGGACTCAGTCCTATTAGGAACGGCTTTGAAATCATAACCTGCCTTCAGAAAAGAGCTACATGTCTTGGTTACTGATACTGAGAGTTAACTCAGGCTGCATTATTCCTTTCCAGAATATGCAATAATCATTTTTCCTAATGGGACTTTTACACAAAGGTAAATTGTGCAATAAACTGTTTATGTCAGTCTATCTTGTAAAGATTAAATAAATTTTAACCTTGCTTTCACAAAGCAAACCTCTAAATTTCACTTTTAAAATATGTCTTATATGTAAAAATACAAGGTAATTTCCATATAAGTTGGGACACTGGCAATTTTTACTGCCTTTTATAAAAATTCTCTGTGGAGGCAGAATATAAATAGCAAATGAACAGGAATATAAACTTTCTTTTCACATGTCATGGTTGAGTTTCAGTTGCTAGCAATATAATCTGGACCCTCAAGGATATTTCCTTCTTGAAATATGCTCTTTCTTATTTTGGATTTTAAAATATACCAGAAAATTCAAGTTATCTTTTCCATAGAATCCTATGAAGCGCAGGATAATTACAGACTCTGACAGAGTGCTAGTTTTGTCAAGGGAAAGGAGTCTCATATTAATCTGTGTCATGCTTCCCTGCCTTTGATTCTGCAGAAGCTCTTGAGGACAGCATGACATGCTGACTCCAGGAAAACTCCTAAGAGGTGCCTGTATTAGTAACAGCAATGGAAGCCCCACCACTTCTGTGGTACACAGGCACGGTAGATTCATTTCCTACTGTTAGAGATGAAACCTCATTTCAGTACTGAATCACTAGACTTTAGATTCATCTCTGATATTTTCTTGTCATATTTTAATATATTTCAGCTAATATATTTCCTAATATGGAAAAAATGTAATAATTTTCTTCTTCAACTTCAATATTTCAAGAATATTTCAAGTTCGGTGTTCTGTTTCTGTTCCCATATTGTGCTTGCCTTTAATATTGCCCATGCATTACCTCACTCTGGCATAGGCTTTCATTTTATTGTTGCTTGTGTGAATATGCATGGCTCATATGATGGCTCATATGAAGAGGGTGTGGAGTATCTCTATTTAAAAGACAATGGAGAATTAAGCTACATAGCTTTGAAGACAAGTGGTAGTTGAGGGATCTGAAGCATGGCATTTCCTCAAGGATCTTTTGTTTTCCATCTGCTTTGATGCACAGGTGGTACCTTTTGGCAAGATCAATTTTAGTCATAGGTTAGAGTGCCATGAATCTGATGATACTCAGCTATATCACTTATCTCTGTGTTCTGAGTTCTTTCCCTGCCCTGCATTAATCCTTGATGGAGATCTCCAGATGGGTAAATCAGAGCTGCCAAATCCTGAACCCTGGGAAAACAGAATGCTCATGGAGCTGTTGATCCAAGACAGTTCTCTTGTGAGTGTGTACCCACATACAGAGGGAATTTCATGGAGGTGAAGTGTAATTTTGGAAAATTTCACTTCCCTGTAAAGACTGGTTTCATGATGTCAGGAAAGTGATTCAGCTTTTGAAGTTGAGCACCTTATTGCCTGTGACTTCTTAAAATTTCATGCTGGCTTCGAAGTAACAAGTCACCTTCCTGCCCATGAGGCTTCATTACTGTAATTCCCAGAGCACTGCTTGTAGCAGAGCATTTCTGCGGTGTGCTCAGAAAACACTAAACCACAAGCTTATCCCTTCAAGTAACTGTGATTGCCTGATTAATTACAGTTCTTTACTGGTTCACTATAAAGCAGCAAGATTGATTTAATTGGCACAGTTGTATCCTTGTTGTTATTTTTCAGCTCAAAGTTGCCTTGAAAACTCAGTCTAATATGCAAATGGATACCAGCAACCTTTTGTTTCTCAAAGGCAGTGCTCATCAGCTGTTTACTCTGCAATCTTTGTATTAATATCCAAATCCTCCTCAGTCATTTTTGTTGCTGGTAAAAGGTGCTGTGGTTTTAAGATCTATAAGACAATTATAAATAGAGAAAAATAACACTGTTTTGAATTCCTGATATATAAATGATAAGCCAGAACTAACTAGTTAACAGTTATTTTGAGGAGCAGTGTAAATAATGGATCATGTTTGTAATGGACTCACAGGTACTCTCAAGGGTGGATTCTCAAGTGTTTAATGAAGAGATGATCCTATACCTCTGCCTTTTTCTCAGTGGAAACCCTAATAATCTCTGCCTGCTACCTAGCTGCCTGTTTTTATAAAACTTAATGTATCTGATATCTCCACCCCTGTGTCTAAAGTGGTTGGAAATTAGCTAAAAGTTTCAAAATTCTTAGCAAGAAAGGCACAAAACACAAAACCAGAGAGAGCTGATCACATAATATTGTTTCCTCGGGTAAAGGTGATTGATACAATACTTCCTATTACTCTACAAAGATGTTTTCAATAAAATAGTTTTTTGCTTTCAGATGATTTTATTCAAGGAAAAAAGTAACACAGTGTCCAGACATTCAGCAACAAGGGCACTTCTTTGCAGTACAAGTAGCAATAGGGGACAGAAACTTGACAGCACATTTTCCCCATAGTCTCCATCTCTCCCATGTTCAGTTTGGGCTGGACATCATTCAGGAATGGAAGACAAAGTAGTTTCTGGAAGTTATAGAAATTATTTTGACGTGTTAGACATGGAGTGGCATTGATAGTAGAAAAAAAAGGATTTTAATTTTAAAGGATGGTGTCCATGGTGAGCCCTGTGATCCAGGCTTTTTTTCTTAGGAAGAGAAGGAAGCCTCCTCAAAATGTGGTTTTAGTGCCCATCCAATTATACAAGAAGCCTGTATGCTGGAATAGGTGGGAGGAGAAACACACAAAAGACTTTAAAACAACAGAACACAGACGAGAGAAAACAAAGCTTGCCGAGGTCTTGAAAATTTTTCTCAGTGGCTGAGCTTCTGTGATTTCCATATGCACATGGGAATACTCTCATAGGTTCTTATAACAATGCTAGATTAAAGGGTGAATGCAGACACATTCAAAACATGAAACATATATTCTCTTGGTGGGACAGGACATTAGCGTGCTAAGAGTTAGCATTTGCTGAGAGAGCACTTCAGCAAATACAGGGACAAGCAGGAGTGATGGCAAACTAATTTTCAGATTTTTAGCATGTTCAGTTTGCATGTGTATACAGTTTTTCATGTAGTAAGTCCCATCTGTGAAGTAGGTAATATTCTACTGCTTATGAATGGCATTCACATACTTTTTTTCTTTGTTCAGGTATTTTTGTCCTGTCTTGATGTAGAAGTAATGAACAAAATTGATAATGTTTAGATTCAACAAAGGATATTATTAATTTTAAGAAGATCCAAAAAGGTTCTAGTTCAGTAAAGAACTTCAGAATGTACCTACTTTTCATTACACTGACAGTTTGAAATGTACTACACTGTCCTTATGGAACGCTTAATTTATCTTTTCTGAACTGTATTTCCTACAAAGCTAGATCTTATTCTTATAACGTCTTTGTGTACTAAAACATTTTAAGATATACTTCTTCCTGTAACAAAAGGTCTGACATTTTTGTCTCTCATTTGTTTTTTAAAGCACTTTTGTGCAATGGAAAGTTTCACAAGCACTTGCAAGAAATTTTTGTTCCCATGGTCATCCGCTACATTGATCTCATGGAATCATCAATTGCTCAGTCCATTCACAGAGGTCTTGAACAAGAGTCATGGCAACCTGTCAAGTAAGTGCTTTTTACAAAATCTGAACAAAGCACCTGCTTATAGCTTTCTGTCTAATAAGGGGTTCTCCCCTGTTGTCCTCTAAATATTCTATTTTTTATTGTATTCCTACATTGTTTATTTCTTCACAGGAGCATCACCAACAGTCTTCCTAATGTAGCTCTTCCAAAAGTTCCAAGTTTGCCTCTTAATCTTCCACAAATACCTAGCTTTACTACACCAACCTGGATGACTTCTTTGTATGACTCCACGTGTGTATTCTTCAATAACTTTCTGACTGTATGTCAGCTCTGCATGGCCTTGCTAGTGTTCTGTGCAGCTGTATTTGGATTGCATGGTGTTTATCCTCTCTTAGTTGGAAATCGTTGTTTCTTGGGAGTGAGCCAAGCATGGACTGTTAGTGAGTTCGCTTTCTAGTGCATTAAAATGTAGCAGTCTTAAACCTGATAACTTAGAAAATCAACTTTGCAAAGGTCTGCCATAGCAGGAATGATGTTTAATACTTTAAACAACCTAATGACTCTTTTGAATTAATAAGCAGCGGGGAACCTTTTGGATGATTGATTTTAGATTGTGGTTTTGTAAAATGAGGCAGCCCATTATATTTTTTGCATGGGTTTGATTAACTCATTTTATATCGGTCTGGAAAGTCATTGATTGTAAATATTGTCATCAGATTAAATAACCATGTTACAGGAAAATAGTAAAATGTTAATAAGTACCAAGGGTAGAAGTACATCCCTTTCTTTGTCCGCTTGAAAAAAAATATTTCTTTGTGATTCTTCCCCAACATTTCAATGCTTTGTGGAAATATTCCCATAGTTAATAGGTCTGATTTCTGTGTGAGGACACATTAATATATGTCAGAGAAAGGCTCAAGAACCTTATTTTAGCAAAAGTTACATTAGGAAAGCATGAATGTGAAAGACTTCAAAAAACACAGATTCAAAACACATATGTTGATAATACCATTTCAAGACAAGTGTTGTCTTTTCAAGTTTCACGACAGACTCCTAAATAGCTTTAGATCTATTTCTGCAAGAGTTAATACAATCATAGAATACCATGTTAGAAGGGACCTCAAGGATCATCTCATCCAACTTTTCTTGGCAAAACCATGGTCTAGGATGGCCTAGTGCCCTGTCCAGACAAATTTTAAAAATGTGCAGTGTTGGGGAATTCACCATTTCCTCTGGGTGAGATTATTCTGATGGCTGATTGTCTTCATTGTGAAAAATTTCCTCTACTTTTTAATCAGAAACTCCCCAGAAGTTACTCAAACCCATTATCCCTTGTCTTTTTCATTTGACTCCTTGTAAAAAGGGAGTATTATCATTGTTGTTCTGCTGTTAATTCCCCTAAAAAGTGACAGAATTCCTCTTAATCCTTGGCTTTGGTACCTTTTGTATTTACTATAGTAATGCTAGGTTTCTCCTGATGTGCTTATGCAAGTCATTTCAGCTTTGAATGCAAACTAATTGGCCTTCTGGAACTCAAATTCCTTTCTGTTATCCCCAGGTTTTCAAAGGTCACTTTTTTTTTAAATAATAGCTTTCGGAGTTAAGAGTTGCTAATCTTGGATTGCTCTTGTAGTCTGCTTTCTAGCAGCCCCATCCAGTAAAAATAAATTGTATGGATGAAATTCCATGTATTTTGAATAGCGAATTTATAATTAATGCAGATTCTGGTTGGAGGATTATAGTAGTAGATCTTGCCTAAATGAAGGGGTTTGTGCAGCAATATATCTAGACTCTGTTGTCAAAACATGTGCAAGCATAGTAAAATTCAGCCATGGGCTCATCCCCCTTGCACATGTTCTTGTATTTAGCTTCATGGTATATATGACACAGTATGCATAAATTCTAAACCAACCAGTGAGGTGTTCCTTGCATTTGGTGAGCAGTGAGGTTGACATGCTGTAAACACTTGCCAGAAGTAGTGTCATTCTGCTGCTTATCAAGAGAAGTGGGAGTGAGCAGTGTATCTTACTGTGGTTGTGACCTTTGTAAGGCCATCACCCCCTTTCAGCCACCCCACACCGCATTCTAGAAGAGATCTGCCATGATGCTGGCTCTGATGGAGGTACCTCTTAATGTTCTCTCCCCAAAACATAGAGCTTTGAGGTTATATTTATAAAATGTGTATGAATTGACAGTCTCAATTGCAGGCAGCATTAAGTTATCTTTGTAATACTTTGGTATTCAGGCAGAATTTTAAGAATCAGCCTATCTGCATTCTACTGAAGAGCCAAGTAAATTCTCATAATGGTCATGTATTTGGGAAAAAAAAAAAAGCAAAAACACTGCAAGTCACTTGTCCGTCCTCCCATGCTAAGGAGTTTCCTTTTTCCTCCTGGTAACGTTGGCTCAGTTTCTGGCAGAGGAAGTAGGTCACTTTCACTATTATGTAATAGGAAGGAGGAGGGTTTTATTTTCTCCCTCTTCTCCCATCCCATCTTTTTCAGGAAGAACACACTTGCTAGTTAAGTTATTCAACAAGGAGTAACCCAGTACCTTTGCTCCAGTATCTGCCAAGCAAAACCCAGAGCTTCCTGACAGTTTTCCCTTTCAGTGTGATGAACACCCCAGCTTAGATGGACTAGAGGAGTACACTGAATTATACATAGAGTCAGCAGAGTCATCTAATTCAAGAGCGCAAGTGGACTCCTTCTCTCCACTGCATCCCCCAAGTCTTTCTTTCCCAGTTCACTGTGCTCCCTCCTCCTGGCCACAAAACTCATGATTTGGCAAGAAGATGCCTATGTATATCACAGAGTTCTGCAGGACTTTCCTCCTTCTCTTTAAAAGTGATGATTTTGGCCAATGATCAATTTGAATTACACAATGAAGAATCTAGAGTCAAAAAGAATGAGAATGAGTAGTCGGTGAGCCAACTGTGTTAAAGGTTTGCCTTTGTCTCTTTTATCTGTAATAGAGATTTATTGTTCTCCAAACTTTACTAAGGTTTCTGTCCATGCTCTCAAGCTCATGTTTAAGTATATTCATATTCAGTAGAGCTATTACGTGCCTACCTAAGAATTGAAAAGAAAGAAGTGAAAATATATTCACAGTTGGGCATCCATTTGTGTGCTTTATTGATGAAAATAGATTTATCCCATTTTCACTTTGAAGTTGCTACAATTCTCTTGAACATTACTAGAAAAGGTTGTTTATATTTTTTAATTAATTGTTTCTTTTTTTTGTTCTTGATCATTTGTTTTGGAGCAATAAATGTATGCTACTTAGAACTGCATTTAGAAAGATCATTACCTTTTTTCCACTTCTTTTTGGGCATTGGAAAGTGAGATATGAAAAGGGGAAATTGTTTTCCCCTTTGAGTAGTAGTCTGTTTTTCTTGATTGGTCTCTGGAGAAGATAACTCAGAGGACACATTGGCTAGACATGCAGGGCACTGTGAATTACTCTTCCATTTGGCTGAAGATAATCTTCAAGAGCAAAAATGTTTGAATATTCTGTAAAAGCTTTCAATCAGCCACAATGAGTTTTTCCTTACTTATTCATTAATTCAAATATACTATTTTAAATGGCTCTTCATATTTTAATTTTTTTTTGCGTCTTCTGAACCTGGCTTTTAAGTTAGATATGTGGGTAATTTTAATTGTTTATGGTGTAATTTATAGATTATTCTTTTCAGTGCAGACATAACATTGTGTCACTAATCAGAAATATTGTAGATACACACCTGAGGTTGTCTGTTGCTATCTGGTGCCAGATAGTCTAAAACATCAGCTTTAGGAAAATTCAAGGCTGGGGAAACCTGGAATAAGATATATGTTTATAGGAGAATAGTCCTGTCTTGTTTTCCACCCAGAAAAAGCAACATCAAAGGAAATGTGTCATCTATAGTCTTCCTACTGTGGCTCAGCTATAATGAGTGATGAGAGAGACAAGGCTGGGGCAGTCACAGTGCTCCAGTAGTGATATAGAGAGAGTTGGTCTGAATATGTCTGAGCTCCTGTGCTGGACCTCTCTGTGTGTTTGTGAATGCTGAGGGAGTCAGGAAGCCATATTTCATCTCTGTTCTGAGGGGTTGTGTCTGCAGTGCCACATACATTCCTGTCAGAGCTTACCTCCAGTAAAGCGGTAGGAGGCCATGGCCTGCATTTCTAAGGATGGGTATTTAGAAGTATAGCCATAGGACTGATGGCATGGTGAAATCTGGCTGATCTGCTTTCTATGGAATAAGGAACTTTGAATAGCTAGGTCCTATTGAGCGTTCTGGAAGACAAATTTATATTGTGGGGCGAATTTCTTTCCTTCTAAAAATACTAATATGCAGTAAGAAAGAAGACTTAAGAAACTTGTTTTGGTTGCTTGATCCTTAGGTTGCCTCAGTCTTGAGCTAAGAGAAGTCATGGGGTAGCTCTGTCCCCAGTGTCTTTGAGGGACTTTACACTAACTGACGCTTGCAAAGGTTCTGCTCCATCCTTCTGCCTCATCTGCTGGTGAAAAGTAGAGAGGTGGGGCTGAGTGCAATTGACACTGAAACTATTGAAAATCCTGTTCTGTTGAAGAAATTCTCAGTTGACTTACTGAGCCCTGAACATGTATTTTGAGGCAGCCTAAAGAATGAAAAGCTGGAGTTCACAAGCTGGGGGCTCACAATGGATGTAGTGGTTGTGCCATGTTTTGTAAGTGGTCCTCACAAAACACTAGTGGGTAGTATCTCAGTAGTAACCTTAAAAAAAAACAATTGCAGTAATTTGTAAAATGACCATCCCTGTCCATGGTGGATTACAGAAGAAGTGAAACCATCTGCTTTTGAATCTTTGGGTTGATTGATAATATTCTTAGATATTAAATACTTACATTTTCATATCCCAAGCCACCCTATGGAGTTTCATATGTAGGCAAGAAATTATTCATTCTACATCTACTCTGAAGTCATGTGTGGGAGTATCTTGCAGCCAGTGCACTTTATTAGTGTACTGTTTGACTAATTGCTACTGCTTAGGTACCTGGCGAGCCCAGTGGGAAGCTGCCTCTTTCAGCTGTCAGTGGATAAGTGAATTAAGGCTGCATGCAATTCCTAGATTTGATATGCTGCAGGTTCTTGGAGAAACATTATGTCTTGGATCTTATTTTTGTGTGGTATTCAGTTTGATGCAAGGCATAAAGCCATAAAATAATTTAAAAGGGACCTCTGGAGATACCTGGTTCACTCTCCCAGTCAAAGGGTGACCAATTGCGAAGTTAAATTCCCATTAAAATAAATTTTAATATAACAGGATGTGCATAATATTTGCCTCTTTTAATCCCTGGTAATCTTCTCTTACTGCCATGACCTGATTAATAAGAATGGACAAATAGACAGTCAGTACCTGAAAGGTTAAGTTTTGACCAGCAGAGCAGTAGAGTTTTTGCTTAATTTTAAAACTATGGGTAACTATTATTGTTTTTAAAGCAAGAATGTCAGTTCAGTTTCCTGGTAGAGCAATATTATTCCTTTCTTTAGACTGAAGTAGCTTTACCATGCACATTCTAATAAACACTTTTCAATAGCCAAGAATGTGTCCTGTCCCTTCACAAAAAAAAAAAAGGGTTCTCAAATTATGGATACAGATTCAGTCTTGATTTGTATGCAGGAATTACTCCTGTGCCAGGACAACGTAAAATCTGAGTTTAGCTCTTCTTTTGCAGCATATAGCAAACAAATTAGATATTTGTGTTACAATGTGTGAACCAGGAACAAACAATTTCTGTTGTAGCACTTTGTTTACTTTCTTCATCTTATTAGTACAATATGTTAGTTAAATTCAAATGTCATTGGACAATGCTGAATAAAAAATTGAAGGATGAAAACTCAAAATGATATGAAAAGAGAACAAATAAATTAGTGTTTCTCATAGAATGAATTCTTCCATGAACTGTGTCTCTTATTACATTTATTATAATTGTGAAACTTTATTTGGTAGTCTAATTAAACAAAATTAAGTGGCTACTACAATGTAGTAGTAAACAAAGTAGTAAATGTACATAAGAATACATTTATGTTATTATGAATTCATTAGTCCTCCTGAGTCCTAAAGAATTTCCTTTGGAATTCCATCAGGCGAAAAAGAAACAACTATGGGAGAATAAAAAAGGTTAAATTTTATGATCTGATGATGGAAATTATTAGTTTTGTTTCTTGAGAAAGTTTGGTTTGTTTTCTAGAAAATATGTGTTTTTATCAGCAGTTATATATGAGATTGTCCCATTTCTGTCCCCATATGATTTGTCTTATTCTTTTACCCCAATCATCTCAAAACTTGATTTAGTCACTTTTGAATCTGATGAGGTCTAAACAAAGCATCTGCAGCTTCACTCACTGCCAGCGTACACAGCAGATGCAATATCTTCAATATTTGCTTGTCATGCAACTTAAAAAACAGTCTAACAGGATTATAAATTTTCCAGAAGCTTTGGTTGTTTTTTCTTTGTGTTCCTTAATTAAACTTAGGGATGTATGAAAGTGGTCCCTCAGCAGGTAGAATCCCTATGCAAGTTGTAACCTTAGCAGTCCCATGGGCCTTTTTCCTGTTTCTGCTGTTTCCTTTCAGGACCACAATACAATACAAAATTAACAGTTACTGTGTAATGTAAGTGGGGAAAATATGTATAATATGTATAAAGCCTAAACCAAAAAGTGTGTTTGGACTGTGGAATATCTTGCTATGCACCATGATGAGTTCAAAACCTGCACCATTAAAACCAGAGCCAGAGCTGGTCACTCAGAGGCAGCCTTTCCCTTAGGCAGGAGCCCCTGCTGCCAGCTTGTCACTGCCTGGCTGTCCCCTCGCCTGGTCTGGAGCTGCACTGGGCACCAAGGCAACATTGCAGATGACAGCTCTGGCTGTGGTAGCAGAGGAGCAAGGGGCACGTGGGTGTGTCTGGAAGGTGATGGATGCAGGTGTGAGACTGAAGCAGTGCTCCTGCTGCATCCCTGCTGCTCTTCAGGGCCCTGAATGTGAGCTGTGCTTTAATTCACCTCACTGCCTCGGCTACCCCAGTGGGACTCAGTGGTGGTGCCACTGTCTGAGGGGTGCATTAGGTGGGCAGACATTAGAGGTCCTTTCTGGTTGTTTCATTCTCAATCTGACCCTGCTCTGTCCTGAGCACAATCATTGCTCATTGATTCCTTCCATGAGAGCTGGGGTCACTTAAACGCTTTGATAATTCTCTTCTTTAGTCATAAGGCAGAAGAAGCAAAATTATAGTAGAGATGTATTTAAACTGTTTGGATCTGAATTGGGACTGTCAGACTGAGTTTTGGTCACTTGTGTCACTCACATCCTGGAATTCAACGTTGCATAATATACACTAATCTTAAATGGTAACTCAGGCATTGCAATGTAACGCATCATGAAAATGTAATTAATCTGTATTGACAGTGGAAGTGTAAATGAACTTACTGCTTAGTTTAAGTTGTTGCATTTATCACAAGTGATTGTGTTTAAATTTAGCAATCAAATCAGGGTGGAAGAACTTTAAAACATCATGGGCAATCTGAGATGGCATAGAGCCATATTAATCTGCTGGTTTTGTTTGTACACAAATTTCTTTAAATAGTTTCTCTTCTCTTTTTTTCCCCACCCAGATCTGATGCTATTCCCTCAGTTAGAATTCATAAGCATTTATCAGGGTCTATTTTTCTGGTTATTTCTTTTACAGTATTACTACTAGCACCCTCATTTCTTTGGTAGACTTATCTACCAGAGTTATGAAGGCAAGAAAATATATGCACGAAATCTTCACTATATTGAAAAATATATCCCTACTATTCCTGTACCTTATATTTTTCCTATCTTGATCTGAAACTTGAGCTATTTCATTTTCCATGCTCCCCAACATCCCATCTACCTCCCTATCCAGCCATAGTTCTCAGCCAACAAATGAGAAGACATTCACTTTTTTCACCCTAAGGGGATATATTTTAAGTTTCCCACTACCATTTTCACATTTTTTAAATAAAAGCAACTGTGCCAAAAGGTACACAAAAATGGAGGAGGAAGGTGGTGTGATAAGGAAATCTTATTACCTTAATTATGTGGCAACTGGGATAGACATCCATACATTTATCTTCTGTTTCTTGGGGGCTTTGTTTTGTTTTGTTTCTTATAGCAATGGATCAGCTACATCAGAAGATCTTTTCTGGAAGCTGGATGCTCTGCAGATGTTTGTTTTTGATCTTCACTGGCCAGAACCAGAATTTGCCCACCATTTAGAGCAGAGACTTAAACTCATGGCCACTGACATGATAGAAGCCTGCGTTAAAAGGTATAGTTGAAATGATCACTTAAAAATTGGGAGAGATTTGAAAATTGGCACAGGAGGGCTCATGCTGGCTTGCAGAGGTGTATCTATACCAGAATACTGTCCCTGGAACCAGGGCAATTCTAAAGAGATCATGACTTCTGTTTATTTCCAGTATCTGGCAATCAGCAATTTGGCAACATCTAGGAAATACCAAAGAGAATTTCTCTATCTGTTGTGAGTAGACCCTTGGAAGTGAATAAATCATGTCTGGTTTTTTTCTATTCCATATTAGTGGCAAATATTAACAGAACTCAGAATTCTGCTAGAAGAAATCTTTCTCTTTTTGTATATTTTCCTCTCCCTTTACTACATTATTCTTCATGTTCAGTTAATAGTATTATTTAATTTTTCAATTTTAAAGTACTGTCTCTAAAAAATATATTACAAACATAGAGTGTACAATATTTCTGCATTTATACAGCAAGCATAAGAAAGCTGGCTGATAGTCATCCAACTGAAACTAAGTTTTATAGTGCTAAACTTCTGAAAATTACAGAAAATGTAGTGCTGTTTTTCCTTGAGCTGTATCTTAGCATTATTGCTATATTCTTTTAAATTAATTATAGGTGATCTGAAAAGACCTCTGCCATAGCTTTCAGTAAATATCACTGAGTTTAGAAGAAATATCTGTATGTCTAGAAAATTTACAGAGATCTACAATTAGGTGCTTCAGAAAGCTTAATCTGGACACATAAAAATACAGATTTTTAAAAAAAATAATAGAATGGGGGAAAATAAATTTTGTAGATAATTTGTGTTAATCATAAAATGTAAATATTACATTTTACATATTACAATATTATGTAATATTACACAAATATCAATAAAATATTGATAAGAAAGCTAAACAAGCAGAGAATCTTTACAGTTGACATAGTATTGCATTATTTTCTCTAAACACAGTAGGAAAAAGTAGAACCTCAGGCTAAGGATATGAGCCTGTTCCTAGAGCTAGAGTGATTAAATCGTGTTTAAAAACAGAAACATTTATAAGAACTTTTCTATTTTATTATGAAAGTAGAATGATACAAGGAAAGGACTAAAAGTTAAAGCTCTAACAAAGAAAGGTAGGAAACACTAAAATTAAAGCAATCCTCTGTTCTAAAGAATTTGGCATAGAAGCTCAGTCAATTACAGTTATCTAAGAAATCTTAAAAAAAATTGTGAAATCTTAAAGGACTGGAAGACTATTAGTATAATTGTAGTCTACAAAACATAGAGTAGAAAAGAAATTCCGTGCTACATGGATTATATTGATTTTGAGCTGGAAAAAGAAAAAAAACTTTACTGTCTCATCAACATGACTATAACATATATTAATATTTTAGACTTAATACATAATATACTAGTCTTAATACATTAATTATGTTTTTGTGTGGTCAAAGATACTGTATGTCAGGTAATAAAGATTAGAGTAGCAACACAGAAAAAAATGATGGAATTCTTCTATTATAACTCTTCTTGTGATATTAATATGACCTTAAGAAATTTTAAAATTGAAATAGGATTATTCTATTCCTATCTTCTAAAAATATTGTGTGAATTTCTGGTACCCACATGTAAAAATAAGGGTGGAAATAAAACACTTTATCTTTAAGTGTGTTGAATTACAGTTTATTTCAGTGACATTGCTCCTTATTTATACTGTTGTGAGAAGAAAATAGGGAGTTTATATTATGTATCTCCTAAAATTTCTTAATTTTCAATATAAATATTCATATTTTATTAATATTAAACTCATTTTCTTTATTAAAATTCTCTTTCCATTAAAGCTAGAAGAGGAATTTCTCATTATATTTCTTAGAAGCAAGCATTTTATACAATAAACAGCATTTTAGCATAGAAAAGCTGAAAAATAAGGGGTATTTTCATGGTTTTATATTAAACACAAGGAAACATATTGTTATCTAGAAAGCAAGAGATAATACCTTTATTGTTAACTGAATTCACTAAAGAAGTGCAGAACCTTGAGATTACCATCAGTGCAATTATTTACTGAAAGGTTGATATTCTGAATTTACAGAATTTTAATTCTAAAATGTTCTCATGCATATGTAAGCCAACATGTTCAGTAAGATTTATACATGTTTACTGTGGTTGTTCAGGATTATCAGAGATACTCATATTAAAAACTGTGTTTTAATAAACAGAACAAGAATTGCATTTGAACTGAAGCTGCAAAAGACAAACAAATCCACAGACTTGCGTATACCTTCTTACCTGTGCACAATGTTTAACGTCTTAGTTGACGCCAAGAAGCAGACAGCTAAACTCTGCGTACTGGATGGGGGGCAAGAGGTAAGTGGAATTTTGTATATGTAATTCTTATGTTTGGTTGATCTGAAACATCTCATACTGCAGACTGTCCTTAGATTAATTTCAAACTAACTGGGATGCATCACATAGCTCTGTTGGTACAGAAGTGTGCATCAGCTGATCCCTAGTAGCATCATGCAAGACACAAGCCCTCATCTTCCACCAGAGAGCACACAGAGTGCTTCTGTAATTTGTTTGCTTTGACCTGTGAGTGTGTTGAACATTCAGAGGATTTCTTGACTCACAGCCCCTCCAGGAATTTCTCTTGGGCTGCAACAGAAAAGAGCCCACTTCAGGACTCCTTTGTAATTGTAAGATAGAGCCAAAATATTGTCCTTTGCAGACAGGTTTTAATTTAGTAAGGTTTGGTTTTAAATGGATTATAGACAGAGCATTCATGCCTAGGAATATGCTGAAAATAGAGGAAAGAAATAATCAGGCAGTTTAATGGGGTTTTTAATTTGGTTTCCAAGGACAGGGTCCATTTTGGCAGTAGTCTGCTGCCAGGACTGTAGATCCTTCACAGTGGAACACCGATGTGCTTTTGAAGGAAATGTAAACTTCACTGACTTCCGTCACTCCAGTGTTGTCACTCTCAGCAGGAATAATCTGTGAAATAAAAAGAGTATGCTGTGTAGATTGGTGAGACCACCAGCAAAAAATTAAAATTGTTCTTTCTGTGCTAATGCATTAGCATGTAATTAGGTTTGTAATTTGTTTGATTTGGTTTTGGAGAGACAGTAAAAACATTTTTCAGAATTTGGCAACAAAAAATGTATGTGTGCTTTAGCCAGCTTCACAATTACGTTATTTGGACATATTTTTTTCAGTTGATTTCTGCAGTTCTTCATTTCATTGACTGATCTTTTCAAGTGAGCATATTCAATGTAATTGTCTTTTTTTTTCCTAATTCAATGAGACATTCATCATTTTCCTGTTCCACCCTGTCGTCTTTATTTTTCCTTTTGGTTTTCCGTGACATGAACCAGTTTGCTAGTCAATGGGTAAGTGCCTTTTCATTGTTTTTTAATTTGCATTTTTTCATTGAATATTAACAGCCACTTTTTATTTTAAATGGTAATGTTGCTTTTCATGTTAATTTGTTAGGCCCTCAGAATTCCTTCGCAGTCTGACTGTGAAACAGACTGATCATCAGCTTCTCAGTCCTTTCCTTGTTCATCCTTCAGGGCAATTCCAGTCGAAGTCTTCACTTTTCTGCTTTTCAGTCTTACCAGGTCACAAAGTTTTGGATTCTTTCATCTCCCAGTGGGGCTCATCAGAAGCAAACCACAACTATCAACTCTTGCTCTGAGCTGATGCTGCCACTTCACTTTTCATGTGTGTACAAGCAGTAACCTGCAAACACACATGAGCACATGCTGCTTTGGGGACAGGCAATACCAGTACCTCTATAATGTCCTGCAGACAGATGGCATAACCCCCTTCTCCAGATGTGCCATTCTTCCTGCCTTCTCTGGATTATGCCTCCTGCACTGTCAGCCAGTCCACTAGGAGCCAAAGTTCAGCCATCTTCTTAAAGCCCAGTGTCAAATCATCATCCACAAGGATCTGAAGTTTTGTTTTGCTGAGAGTGACTGTTTTAGTGGAAATTAGCACTGAAGAGGAGTGGGTTAGCGTATTTATGATCTGATGGTTTTCAAAATAAATAATGAAAAAAAGTCAGATTAATGTAATTTAAAAATTATTTCTAAAGAAGTGTCATGGTTTTGGAACCTTGTGGTTTTTGAAAAGCTTGATTCATTTCTTTTTTTGCCCTGTTCAGAAGTGAAGTTACTGTTTATCTGCCATTTTTACAAAATTATATTTGCTTTGTGGTGAGAAAAAAGAATAAGAAAAAAGAAAAGAAAGAAAAAAATACAAGAAAAAAACTCACAAAAAAAATAGGAACTGATCTTACATACATAAATCTATTAATTTAATGTACTGTGGAGATAAAGTTGCAGACACTTTCTGGGAGGGACTACTGATTTTTTTATGGATCACAGGAGTATATATAGTTTTTATAGTTTATATAGACATTCATCAGTGAGAGAATAATTGTTTATGGTTTCTAGAGAGTAAGAAAGCATTGCCTTATGAACACTTGTAAGCAGCAGACGTCACACATTGTTTGGGGTGATCAGACCCCTTAGCAGATCAAGACAATATTTTACTGGTCAACCATATTAATATGGTTGGAATGTAATAAATATTAAAATGTAGAAAATTCTTTGATGTATTTCTAATATGCTCTTTTACTGTTCCAGTGTGACTGCAGCTATTTATCTGAGTTGTGTATTTACATTTTTCAAGTGTTCTTAAACATGAAAAGAAATTAAAAGCAAAAATTGATATTTGATGTTAGTACCTGTAGCAGACCCATGTATGTGGGCAAACACATCTCATAGTTTTATTCTCTCTTAATTTAACTCAAGTTCAATATCTCTGCATTTTAGAAAATCATTCCTAAAAATATTCAGCAGATCAGAATTAATGTTTTGATCTGTATGGCAACTCTGAAATGGATGAGAAATGCCTTTAAAAACTCAGAACTCTGAAAACTATTCAGCTGGCAGCTGCTAAGTTAGGCTGATGTTTACACTGACCTCAGTACTTTTGCTCCAAGCATTATGCTGTTAGCTGTTCCAAGTAGCCTTGAACTAGGAAGATAGGGTTAGTCTTTACAAGTCACATTTTCTGTGAAGTGGCTATTGGGGACAATCTTTGCTGTCAGATAAATGTTTCTAAAGGAAGAATTACTGTTTAAATTGATGTGCCTCCTTGACAGAATAGGATCCCTAGTTCCTGTTAATTTCAGAAGGGAGCTCGGTAGGATTATCTAAAAAGTCTTTCGGATTTATTTTAAAAGCATTTACTTAAAGGCACCTTCTTTATGAAAAATCAAAAGAAAAAGTCTATGGAGAACGAAGTCTGTTTTATTATGCCTTCTATGGCCTATTAATTTGTTACCATCTATTCTGCTTTGTTGATGAAATTTTAATTTTGCCCTTGCTTGAGCATATTATAAGATTTGTATAAACTGAAGCTCACTGTGCTAACAGAAAGGCTCTTTCAGAATGAACAATTGGAGCTCATTTTATTTCTAGAGGACATTTAAAATAACTTATGAATGAGAGTTGTCAGACATGAAATGCTGTATTAATTAAATCTTATTCTAGTCTTTTTGCTTCTCCAGCTAAACCAACCCTTTAGAAAAAAATACATGGCCACCTTAATTATATAGGAGAAGACAAAAACTATCCTTCACATTCCTTCGCCTGAATAAGTATAAGAACTCAATTCATCTAAATAATAACCCCATTAGCTGCTTAGCTCAACAGTGTACATGGGAAAATTTTCAACACAGAATGTAAGAAACTGTTGATTGGGTGGATCATTTTCAAGGGTTTGTTCTTCTGATGTTCAAAATGATAATTTTAAGTAAATCTTATCTGGCAGGGTTATCAGCTTTGCACCATTTATGACTTATGACAAAAGTGTGTGTTCATATACATACTAATGCTTTTTTATCTTTTGAATTACAGCAACAATACCATTCAAAAATAGATGACTTGATTGACGAAACTGTTAAAGAAATTATTTCACTTCTTGTTTCAAAGGTAAAACTATTTACATTTTAATTTATAATACAGCAGAAAATGGTTGAACTTTGGAGATGTATTCAAATATCACACAGTTTTTCTATATGGAAATAAAAATTGTAGGGGACAACATGATTTGTAAATACTATTTGTGCAAATAATACTGAATTTACAAAATTAAATTTTATAACAATTGAGTAAACAATTTCTGTGCAGTCTGCTATTGAGATAAGTTTGTCTTCTGTGTTTCTGTTGTAGATAGGAATTGCTAGCAGCTAGTAGAACTGATAGGACTAAATTTTATCAATATTGTCTTACATAATACCATGTGTTATTTTTTGTTGAATTTCTTACATGAGAACTTTCTTCCTAGCATTTAGTATTTAAATATTGTCTATAGAGGCAGACAATATCCAGAGTTTAACTTTTTAATGAGATTTTGGTCCACAAGCCATTTAATTAAAATATTTTATAAGTTGTTGTTTCTTGAAATTGATTTTTAAGCTTTTATATTTAAAAATAAAATGTGTTTTGACATGATATAAGGACTTGGAGAATAAGTGAAGAAAACTTAAACAATGTCTTGTCTTTCTGTAGCACCTCTACTCCAGTAAAAGTCTTAAGTGATTGATATAAAAAAAGTTTCCATCCCAAATAGTTCAAAGGACACAGCAAATAATGACAGAAAAGAAAGATTTTATGGGAAGTTTTGTTAACTGTACATTGCAAACTACCCAGAAATATCTGATTTTCAAAGTAGGATAAAGAAGCCATATATTTACAATTTGTGAGTTAATGACAAAAAGTAAGACTCTGGTCATATTTTCATCATGCCTTTATTTTTGCTTGTCACAGCTTGCTGAGGGGAATGGGGGATGGGAATCTGCTTTCTGGATTGACACCTAGTTGAAAAGGAAGACTTTGTAGAATCATTATAGAAGTTTAAAATAAATGTGTCCACTTATCGATAACTGTGTAGAAGCCACACATTTTTGGTCTAAAGTGCAGTTTTGATGTAAACATAAATATAAACAGTTCAACTCAACAGTTTCAAATTTTACATGTTGCCTATCATCGCTCCCAAGTAATCTTCCAGTTTATTACATTAGTGTTACTGATAAGGAAGAGGAAGAAAGGGGAATTTGATCAGAAAAAAATTGTACTATTAAAGGTTAAACTTTTTTTTTTAATATCTGAGATTATAAAAAAGGAAAAATATAGGCATATTCCTTCTGGATGTATGTACAAGAAATTCTAGAGACGACTGCTGTCAATACAGAGGGATTTGCATTATTAGTTATCACAGTAGTACCAGAAGCTGAAATCTCAAAACATGAAGCAAATATTCCATGTCATTGGCTGATCACTGGAAGCTTAACCAGTGTCTCCTCATGTGAGGTATGAAATATCAGTGACATCCTGATTGCTTCTGAGGCAGAAAGCTTCTGAGGGTACAAAGGAAGGCTGAGGTTTAGCTCTTGGTTTTGGCCAGAAAAAATGCACATCAATGTGCATGATACCCATATGCATTCATCTTTTGCATCGAATGTATTTTCACTATTTTCCAGCCTTTACCTTATTATTATCTCCTTTGAGTCTCAGTGGAATTAGTGTTTCAATCATTGTTTTTAGCTGCAAGTCACTCATGAAACTGAAAATAATACTTTTCCTTCAGTGAGATTTTACTTGTTAAGAACTGTACTGGGCAGTTTTTACACAAGACACATCAGTCTAAAGCATTCAAGAAATCACAGGAATATCACAAAACAGTGAACCAAAGCACAGTGTGTCTCAGAGTAACCAATTCATAGAATGTGAGGTATGTGCAGAAATGCTTTTAGAGTTTCACAAGTCCATACACTGATATCTCAGAAAACAAGTTTCCAGCTACATAACTAAGCCTTTTGTTTAAACAGACATCCTTGATGCTGAAGTGTTTTGCTCTCTGTTATTTTGTGTCCCACTTATATTGGATTTGTATGTTGGCACTGTGGACACCATGTTGTTTATGAAATCAGCCTTTTCCTTAGCCAATCTTTGCACAATAAAGTTGAACACTTTTCTGCAGAGAGAATCCTTGTCAATTCTCACGGGCATACAACTGCAAAGCAGAAAGCTGGTATTTGGTCTAATAAAGTGTGCGCAGAAACAACTGCCACTCTCTCTTGTGATGTGGATTCATTCTTTGATTGGCACCTATGTACCAGTGTCTTAATTTATCACTGTAAATATGACAGGTTAGATTGATAAATGACAAATGTAGATTTGCACTTGCTCCTGCTCCTTGACCTGTTAAGAGCAGGGCTTATTGTAAAGTGATGATCTCAATTCCTCTGGAAGTGACACTGTTGTGACACTGTTACAGGGCCCATTAACAGCATGCCAGATGGAATTTTGTTCTGTCCTCACACTCATAAAATGATACTCTTGGTTGTGGGAATGACTGTTTTGGGAGCAAGGGATGACTTTTAAAACAATCTTTATATAAACTGGAAAGCAATTTATATGTGTAAAATAAATGTGCATGCATACAATGGCTGACAGATATGTTATATACTGTGAATTACTTGAGCAACATAACATCACAGAGGGACGTGAAAAGGGAATTTTTTTGCTTTAAGGCAAATTTGGGGGACTTTAAACATTAAAGGTGTCATTAATGCAACTAACAAGATTTTTTTTGTCAGAACAAAATTTTGTCAAAAACACCTACTCATACCTCTTACTGAGGAGTCACGCTACTCAGACAATAGCAGGTGGAAGTCCAGGGGAGAGAAACCACATAATACCAGAGACTTTGACATATATTTTCTTGCCTCCTTCTTGGCCATGGAGTAGCAGCTCAACAAATCATGCTGCTGACAGAAAACCAGTGCTATTACACTTTCAGGTGAAATCAGAGCTGGTTTTCTGTTTAATAGCAAAAATAAAAGAAACATGGTATCACAATCACCACTTTTAGCAATTGTGCTCCATCATCTTTGAAAGTATGGTCCTAGAAAATAAAATGTGATTTCTACCCAAAACACATGCTGGTGCACACACTGATATATTCAACCATGTTCTAGAGGCAGCAATGTTGTGTTGGAAGCAGGCCTGCCTCGGGAGACACTTTGGGTTGGGTTTCTATTTCCGCAGTGGTTTAGCAGTTTCCATCTGTTTGATCAATAAATGAAGCTGCAGAGAGAAGGTTATCTTTGATTTCAACACTTTGTGAGGTGGAGAAAGTGATCAGATTTACAGTTTATGTTGCCCTGCTGATTAAGACAAATATGAGGAAGAAAAATTCACATTCTCATTCCAAATATTTAATTTTCACACTGTGCATTTAGATTTTTCTCTGTGCTTTTCCTCCAGGTTGTTTCAGTGTTAGAAGGTGTGCTGTCCAAATTGTCAAGATATGATGAAGGTACTTTCTTCTCATCATTAGTTTCATTCACTGTAAGTGTTTGGATCCTCAAAGGTTCTGTTCTTCTTTCTGTGCATAATTCTGAAAATGTGTGCAATTTTTAGTAATAAGTACTTACTGTGTGTTTTATGCTTAATTTTCAAAAGGTAAAAGCAGCTGCCAAATATGTTGATGTTCCGGTAAGTATAACCTTTTAGATTTATTTATTCTATTGTTCATAATAATTCAGAAATTAGGGGGGCTTTAGCTCACATTTTTTATTGTTGACATTTTGCTTTCCTACAGAGATTCATTACAGCTTTACATAGAGTATTTAAACAGCTACTACAACCCTGAGAGGATGTTTCATTTCCCTTGTGCAATAAGTAACTCTCAAAGCAAACTGTGGAAAGGTTATTCTCAATGCACTTTTTCAGTTGTGGAAGAGTGAGGATTGTAACTTAGATACTCTTTTATGGGGATAAATTGTTCAAATGTGTAGTATAAGCATCAAGTAAAAGCATCGTACTTGAATATCCATTATTTCTTGATTTCTTACTTCAGGACTCAGGTCTGCTTGTTTAACCCCTTGCTTGCTCAATCTCTGTTTGATTTACCATTGGTTCTGCAATGTTTGTTTGCTGTAAGTAAAAATAAAGAGGAAACTGTTGGAGTTCTTTATACATAAAGGCAAAATCCAGCTGTTAAAATATTTTTATTAGAGCATGAGAGTAGAATATCTTTTCTTTAAATAAGCAAAGTTATGTAATATTGTCATTTTCACTGTCAATATCACTTGTTCTCTCATAAGTCTGCATTCTCATCCCTTTTTAATGCAGTTATAAAAAAATCTTGTTTTCCAAGCACAGCAAAAAAAGACTACAATTATTTCATAAGTTACAATTATTATTTAAATGAAAAATATTAAAATATAGATGAATGCCAGATATGCTAAAATGTGTGGTGGCCAGCAAAACCTTCAGGAGTTCTGTCCTGATAAATGCAAGCTTAAATGAATTTTTTTTTCAATCCATGTGTTTTAAATAAAAGGAAAAATCTCTTTCTGAAATTTTTATTTTGCTGTCTTTATATTTGTTTTATTCATAAGATAAATTGTAACATTTCTGTTGTTTTCAGATTATTTTTCAGACATTTTTTCTTATTTTTTGCCTGGGTTTTTTTTACCTTTGTAAGTGCTCTTTTGTTTTATAAAAAAACAAGTAGGCTGTCTTTCATTCAAAGGAATGACCTCATATAAAATCCAGTTAATTTAGTTTACTTTTGTTAATATATTGTGCTGTGTAGCTGCCACAAAAGCTCCTTGTTTAGGCACCTAAGACCCAAAGGCCTAAAGAAAAAATTAGTGGACAAACTAGAAGTTCATTGGCTTCTTTCAGGTAATATGGAAAACTCTCCAAATTACATATCTATGAGAAGGAGACATCAAAGTCTTTTACCATTGGCCTGGATACACTAATGTTGAAGTTCACAATAAAAATGAGACTGAAAAGTAACTTTGCCACAAGCTTTGGGGAATATTGCAAATCAGGTCACACAGAGATGCACTCAGTGTTCCAGAGAAAGAGGGAGGCGAGCAGGGAGATGGTTGCTGGAGCCCCACTGCCCTTCTCACATTCACTGAATGGTGGTGCTTGGCTTGAAGAAAGGAATAGATTATTGACAGGCTATCAAGATCCTTGCATTATTACAATGTCTTCACTTCCCAGCTTTCTCACACACATTTCCCACAGCAGGGCATTTAAACTGGACTGTAGTTCCACAGCTATAAACTACAAACATAAACTGTGCTTCAAGGAAGCTGTGGATCTGACCAGACAAAGATTTTCAAACTCTGGAGGTCTTTTTACCTGATTGAAAGATTTTCATAGGCTGGGGGTTGTTTTTGCTTCTTCACATTCTTTAGTTGTGAAGATGCAGTTGAGGCCAAGAGCCCTTACTGTCACAACTAACAGCAGCTGTCCAGTCTGAATAGGGCCTACAATCACCAGATGTCAAAGCAAAAAATTCCAGCTGTAAGAGGAGGCTGAAAGTCATCACATCACAAGGTCATCACCTGGGCTCACAGCTGAAGTGAGAAATGGAGTGAGGGGCAGCACACAGGGAGGAATGTACATTGAGCTCTTGGTAGTGTGACGGTGACCTAGCAGGCCTGCATTGAAGCTAATTAAATGCCTCATGGTTTTATTTTGACCTAAGATGTTGTAAAATTTCTTCTTGTCCTTCCTTACCATATAGCTGCATATGTGAAAGTTACTTACATTGACCATGGTCAGCCTTTTCTTTTGATGTAGTTGCAAATATGTGCAGACTTGCATGTATTAGACAATGGCATTCTGCCCCTGTGCCCCACCTCCATCTGAGTGAGATCACTTGGTGCATCTAGGGGAGAAGGCAGGGGGGCTGGGGGGGTTCCCGGGGGTTGTTTGAGTGTGTGGATTTGACAGAGCTTTTCATCTTTGACTACCAGGATTTGTCATACAGTGAAAAATATGCTGGTTTGTAGTGAAATAAAAAGAAACTAACTAGGTAAAAAAGATGTTAGAAGAAAATGAAGGTAGTATGAGCAAAATGTTTTAGAGGGAGGGTAAGAGGTAAAGGGAATAAAAAAGTTAAATAAAAGTAAATAAAAATAGTAATTATTCAAAAGGAAGGAAGGCATTCTCGAATGATTTTTAGTCATTTTGAGGAAAAGGTTAATTATATTAATATTGAAAGAGGGTTTAGTCAATAAATAGTTGGACACGAAGATGCACACTCCCAAGAGAGCATCCCTCAATTTCTCAGGACCAGGGTGGGAAAGATAGACACAAACTTGTGGTTCATTTGGCAGATAGGTTAGTAAAAATGCTACCTACCCTTGCTGTCTACCCATCTATTAATTCCTCTTGCTAGAGAATTATGATTAATTACATCCAAGTGAAGACAAAAAAAAAGTGGTTTTGTGGGGTTTTTTAACTGTTTAAGAAAACATGCAACGTAAGCCTCAATTTTTCAGAATGCCCTTCAAGAAGTGGGACATATGCAGTGCCAAGGAGCTCTCATTGCTTTCCTCAGCTATGCACAGAGGGCTGTATGGACACTACGTGTGTGTTGGTAATTGAGACCCTGACAGAAATAGTAGCAGTAGTGCAAAATTACCAAGAGTAGGAAGAATAACGATGTCTTGTGGTTTCCTAAAAATAATAATGAAAAAATCTAGTTGCTGTTACACTCACTTTATTGGTAATTGTCGCAGTATACAAGGCTCTGCAGTGGAAAAAAAATGTGGCTGCTGTGCAGGTGGAAGAAACCAAATGTTTGGAGGAAAATAACGTAAATGTCACAAGTAGTGTGTGAAGGATGACATTGGTTCTCTTTTTAATGCTATGTTTTTATAACTGGGAATGCAGAAGCTGATTTGAATACAGAACTCATCTAAATCCACTATTATCCTTTGTTAGTTTCTCTTGAAGTCCAAGCAATCCATAGGAGATGTAGAAGTAACATTTTTCCTTTTTTTTTTAATATTCTGTTCACAAAGCCAGTTAATGAATGAAAATAGGGAAAGAATGCCGTAAAATTGAGGTTAAAAAAATGTTGTTAATCTCAAATGATTATTATTCCTTAATCATGTAGATTATTTCATTGTGTTCAATTTCTCATCATGTAAGTCAGTTTTGCATACAAATAATTGTGTCTTTGGCTGGTCATTTCTACGCACATTTGCTGCATTGACAAATACAACCAGAGCAATTACTCATACAAATTGAGCATCCAGTTACATGCTCATGTATATACTGCTTTTTGTTCAGAAAGGTATGTTTAAATCCCTTTGTAGGAGCCAGTAATCTATGCCAGTTACTTAGAGGGCACAGAAGGAACCTAATCCTCCCTCTCTTCATATGGGCCACCTGTCATAGCAAGTGCAGAGAGGCCATTTGAAGGAGCCAGGGCTGACAGCAGTGCACAGCTCGCACAATGCCAGCCCTCTCGCTCCACTCTTGCCTTTATGTGGGGATCAAAGGTATGAAAAGGGGCCTCACACATGTGCCAGCATTTGACTTATGTGGTCTTGTAGAGGCCAAAAAAGGAACTCTGCCTCCTACCAGATACCTTCATTTTCAGATATCACACTTGTACTGCACGGCCTCATTTAGCTGATTTTAAGAAGAAAAAACTTTTTGAGGGAAATAAGTGTTTATTCAGATGTGGCCATACAATGCTAGTCATTTTTAAGCTGGATTTTCTTTTAGAATTCTATTTTTAAAAAAAGACCACAGAAGGGGTATTATCCTTACGCTTAGGGCTTCTCCTGGCTTCCTCCTCCTCTGTATACCCAGACCTGAGAACTGGCCCTTCTGTTTTCCAATCTGTGAAAACAAGCTATTGTAGAGTTGGAAGGAAAGCCCTGCAGCATCTGTTTTAAGTCAGCAGTATTTTTGAGATACTGGCAATCAGAAGGGTGACTACTAATAAGTAGGAAAGCTAATATAGCATAGTAGAATATAACTTTATGGAGGGAAAAAAAGCATATTTTAATACCAAATTTTGTCATAGGGGCTTTAGTGTTTTGAAGACTTTTTGCACTAAGAATCAAAATCCTGGTGCAGACATTTACATGCCTGTGTTTCCCCATGAAAGCAATGAAACTATATGTACATGAAAATGTGTTTGTGTAAATGCTTGCAGAAACAGTTTGAATTTTCCATGAGACTTCTCAAAATAGAGAAAAACATTTCCTCTTTGCCAAAGTTGCTGTTTCTTTTAAAGAAGATGGTTTCAAGAGAGAGAAAATGCATTGCATTTTTTCATTTAAACAAAACAGTTTCTTTTATAACCATGTGAAATTAAAATGTTACCTTTATAATATACCGCTTATGCAAATAGTGCACCTTCCTCCCTGGCTTGTGTATTTAATTTTCTAAGAAATTATGGTGATGATGATCTAGCCATGGATACAAGTAGTTTTTATTCCAAAAGTATTTTAATGATATTTTAATTTTGTAATTCCATAGCCCAGTGATGAGCCTTGCAGTATTTAGAGAAGAACTTTGAAGCAGTGAAATTTTCCAAAATGCTCTTTTATTTTGTGGTGGACACTGAATAAGGAGCTCCTGTGTTCCTCACAATAGCCCCCTCCAGCTCATCTCTCCTTTTCATTGCATTGTTACAACCATGCTGTATTTAAAATTACTCCCTCCAGGATGCAAGGGAGGGGAAAGAGGTGGAGAGGAGAGCAAACACAAAACTGGATAGATTTTGTTATTGTATAGTTAGTCTCTGGCATCTGTTCTCATCTTTGAAACATTAATGCCTTGGCAGGAGAGCAACTCGGTAAAACCAGTGTAGTGGGTTGAGGCTGGTTTCTTGTTTTTTGGTAATATAAGTTCATTTAATTTTCTCTGATACTAAGAAATGTTCTGTGACAGATGCCAAAGTGAGAATAAACATAACTCAAGTATTAAAAATGTACATGATTTTCACTGAGATTTATGCCAGACTGTTGCATTGCAAAATGCTGTTCAGAAACTTAGGTGTACCTTGCCTGTAGGAAAATGCCTAATATTAGTGGCAGCATTAAGCCCACTGCAATCTTTCAGCAGCAAAATATTTGAATCCCTGAAAATTAAGGCAATGCAGCATTACTTTTCCCTAGGTGCTTCAGGCAGATATTGCCAGTGGGAGCCATGCATGTCAATCATAAAACAGCTTCTACAACATCTTGGAAACAAATAATGTATTTTAACATTTGCCTCCATGTTAAATAGACACTATGATACTGTTTTCCTGTTCAAATGGGGAAAATAAGTCTGTTTCTTCTTTATCTGAATTTATTGCTGTGGAAAAGTGCCTGGCAGTCAGGACCCACCTACCAGTGAATAGTAAGAGACAACATGCACCTGTGGGATTAGGTGCAGCAGCAGGAAGTAAGAGCACTTGCAGTATATAATTAACAAGGATTTTTAATTTTTTTTTCCCCAAACAGCATGTTCATCTTGCCAGGTTAACTAGTGATTAACCCTAAAAAAGAATGTGCTGAAGCCTACACCCTTGTTTAAACTCATTCACTTGCCAGTGTATTCAGTTACTTGTGTAACCAGCGACAAAGTAACCCTATTTACAACTCTTAATTTCCTGGTATTTTATTTGATGTCTTTGTGTTTCCAGTTTCTCTATTCATCTCTTTGTCTGGTTCTCTTTCATTTTCAGATAGGCAAAACAGCTTGTCTGCTGTTCTGAATAAAACAAACTTACAATAACTTTCTATCTATCATTAAAAAAACCACCTTTTTTCTTGGGGAAACTTTCAGACAATATTTTTTTTATATGTACCTGGATAACATACCAGGTTAAATTTTTCTCCCGAAGATGTGCAAATAACTCTCATTAACTTCAGCAGATATTCTGCCAGAGATTCTGAGATTTTTTTTTTTTGAGTATGGATGTGGAGATTGGAATGCTTTAGTCTTTTCAATTAAATGCCCCCTGTGACAGTTATTTAAAATATATCTCAGTTTCTGTTTGTTTGTTTTCTAAGGTACATGAAACTT
The DNA here is from genome assembly GCA_013399945.1 of Ploceus nigricollis. Lineage (NCBI taxonomy): Eukaryota > Metazoa > Chordata > Aves > Passeriformes > Ploceidae > Ploceus > Ploceus nigricollis. The sequence continues at coordinate 437,216 of VXBC01009563.1, forward strand.
CTTAGTTGTTGTTTGTTTGTTTAATTCTGTATTAACTTGGTTTTTTTCTGATGCTTAATAATTTAAAACAGATCAATAGAGAATAGTGTTATCAAAGGTTTCCAAATTTTACATAATCCCTATAAAAAAAGTTAAAACATTAAATATACAGCATTAAAGCTATTTTGATTCTTATAATAGGTTTCTTTTCTTTTTCCCCATGTTTGAAGAAAACAAATAAATTCAATTCATGCAATATGAAGAGATAAGGATGAATTTGATGTACTGTTGGTTCATTCAGTGTTTAATGTGTACTTTGCCCACCATGAGCAAAGATGATTAACGTTCAATGATTTTGATGAGGTTTAAAACAGACATACTTCCGAGTATTGATAATCTGTCTTACCCAGACTTGCTTCTACTGTAGTCAGACACTGTTTAAAAGGAAAATTAATTTTTTTTTCCACAGCAATTTCAAAGATAATTATCCTGCACACATTAAGAAGGATGAAGTGTTTAAAAGAACTGTAATTCTAATTGGTAAATGTCACCAGCTGTTTCAGTTACTCTTACTTGTGTATATTCTTTTAATGATTACACTCCTGTGCCACGAGCTACATGAAAATATATTCACTAGGTGTGAAATTCCCATATGTCACATATTCAAGACTAGGTAAACATCTCAAAGATAAGGGACTTAATGCTGATGGGAAATGTTACTTTTCTTGCTTTGGCTGTCTGCAAGATGAACATTTTTTATTGAACTTAGTAAAAGAAAATATTGTATTAATTGCAGAATGACTAGGTTTTAGAATTCAGTGGAAGATTAATGAATCTTCCACTTGAATATACACTTGAATGTATATCTTCAAGAACTATAATCAGCCTTTTATTTACTAGATTATCTCCTTCACCCATCTCTGGAGATTTCAAAATATTCAAATATTTCAAAAATATTTCAAAATATTTTTCCATTATTCCTCCAAGTTAACTCTGGTCCAATTCCTATAAATTCTGTATCAGGTTTTAGAAAATTCATAAGATTTCAACGCTGATTGTATTCTCTTGTGCCATCACAAAGGAGTATGCTAAGGTAAAATATGGAGTTTTCTGTTTTAAATCTGTTTCACTTTGTGATTTGTCTTAAGCATTTCTATCACATTTTAGTGAAGGTACTTTTTTATGTAGGAGATCTATTGATTTCTGTCAATCCATTTTCCAACAGAAAATGTTTTGTCTATTGAAGTCTTAGATTTTTTTATTCTATGCTTAGGATTTAGGTGTGTGATGCAGATATAAATATCAATGCTCCTGCTTTCCTCTTAAGAGTTTCATCAAAGCATATATAGATGGGATGAGTTTGCAATGAGCTTTCATTGCCTCTGGAATGACCAATCCAAATGTAGGAGATATTTCAGTTTTTCACTCTGAGTTTTGGAGACACTACAAGCATGAAAGCTGGCCATCATTCCACATTTAATGGTTACTTTAAAAAATGAAACTGCCATATATGCACATGTATGAATGAAAAAGAAAATCTTTTTTTTTTTGGAACAAATTCCTCTATATGTTGGTGGTAGATTCAGGGTAAAAAGAGTTGAACCTCATAAGCCAGGAGGTTTCATTCACTGCAGCTTTGAGGAAAGAATGCTGTCATCCTGTTACTGTAGTAGGATGACAGCAGTTTCTGGACAAGTTTTAGTATGGACATGTTGCACCTCTCCTTCCCTCTTGTGCTCAGACCTGTTCATATAAATTACAAAATATTACATACAAGATAATAAGAAATAAGAAAAAATTAAATTGAATATTCAATTGCAGACTAGAAAGGAAGCCTTAATATAAAATGATAGGTTAATATTTTAACTATATGAGCATGTTCATGCATACAGGCTTTTAAAATATGCTAAATATTTTACCATGTTGTTCATATCCTATTTTCAGACAATAACAGTTTCTGAGAAATAGACATGTCTTATGCTTGGGAATTCAGGGACTGGGTATAACTGGTTTTGTCCTCCTTCCTTAGAGCTATTAATTATTCTGTATGGAGTCTTAGAAAAATCTGGATCTTCATAAATGTTAAGGCCCATGTTGAAACTATAATACTATACTATATACTGTAATACTATAAAACTAAAACTATGAAGTATTATAAAACTTAGCATTCTTTTGCATGCCAGGAACGTTATAAACTATTGTTTGGGAGTAAGTAATACTTTTACAAGCTTGCTCACATAAAGAACATTTGCAGAAGACTTCCCACAGTGCCTGTGTGCATTCTTGGTTCCTGCTAGAAAAAAGTGAACTCCTTAGCAGCTCTGCATATGCTGCCAGTAAAGGGCAAGTTGCAGGCTGTTAGGAGTGTTATTGTGGAACATCTTTTCATGACTACAGAGATCCAGAAATCACAGCTGGGTTCTGGAGCGATTCAGAGGAGAGAGCAGTTTCAGCCACCACTGTGCCTGTACAGCTGTAGTACCACATACACACAACATGTCCTAGAGGGTGTGGTATACAAATTATGCCTGCTCTGCTATTCATACAGAACATATATTGGTACAAGAAGGGAAAAATTTTGGTCCTTGCTCCTCCCCTAGCCATCCTCTGGGCTGACTGCACCAGTGCAACAGTTTACAAAATATAAGCGTACAGGACTACACTCAAAACTGCCTTTTTATGCCGTTGCTCTCAGGGATGTGCTTGAGCTTAGTTTGAATTGCAGTTAGTTGAAGCTAACGTCAAACACAAAATTCAGCTGTACACTGGAAGTAAATTAGAAGAAATCTTAGGCAGTGAAAAAGGAACTGAATGCTTTTTTAAGTATTTTCTGAATGTGATGGCAGGATTTGGATCTCCATACTCGGGCTGTCGGGAGTGACTATCTATGGAAAGCCTCGCTATCAAAAACAGGGGAAGATGTCCAAGTTTGGCATTGATGTTGCCAGAGCCAAGACTTGATTCAACTGCATATGGCAATGTAGATTTATGACTCAGAGCTTCCATAAATTAAAACATGTAGAACTACATTGATAGTGAAACCTCCTGAACATGTTAACTAACCCAGAATTCACAGCAGGTTTTGTTAATACAGTTTATACATGTATGAATATTGTAACATTTGTTTTCATTAAGCTTAACTTCTTTTAAGTCTCAGTTGTTGAGGGGTTTGTCTTTCCATTCCCACTACTTTCTCCCCTCACTTTTTTGCTTCACAGAAACCAGGAATGGATCTAGCAGACACCTACATTATGTTTGTTCGGCAAAACCAGGATATCCTTCGAGAAAAGGTCAATGAGGAAATGTACATAGAGAAGTTATTTGATGTAAGTAACTAGCCTTGCAAAGTTTGCTGCTATCACTGCTACATCAGAAGGGATAAGCTGGACTTTGATGGTGTTCAGCAAGCCGTTTAGATATTCTCCTCTGTTGATAATTTTTTCTTTTGCTCATTATTTACAAACTTCAGCTGTCAAGGGTGGCCTTTCTCTAAATATTTTCTGCGTGAAACTTTTAAGTCCTAGAAGACAAATAAAATTGGTAGAATGTTATTATTTGAAATAGTAATTTTTCCACTGTAAGTAGTCCAATTATATTCCATCTTTTGATTTTTAATTTGTTAATGGAGAGGATTGGATTGGTGTGGTTTGTGGATTCCATTGTAGACCAAATGTCACTAAATTAAGAACTTTTACATATCACTGCCTGCTTGTATACAGAAGGAGTACACAGATGCCAGGTACATCTGTGGGTTTGGCTGGTACTTCTGTGGAATGACTTTTAGAATTTTGTTTTATGGATTTCCAGTTTAAGACTTCTGATTTCTTAAAGCTGACATTTATAAACATTTATTGAATTTTCAAACTCATTTCCAAATTTCTAATCTGACTTCTGCAAGTTCAGAGTAATCCTCATCCTCAAGATGCACGTAATAACTTGCCTCAGCTTTGATAATAACTTCTGCAGTCTTCTTCCATTCATTCCTTTGCCCTGATTCCTCATCTTTTTGTTAGAAATGATCACATTTCAGTTAATTCAAGTTCTGACTACTAATTTATGTCTAGTATATCCTTTCCTTAATTGGCTGAAGGAGAAGCTGTAGGCAGCTGAAATAGTACCTTCTGTATAAATTCAAAGCACTACACATGTAAAATATATGTAAAATAAAAGCTATTTAACTATAAACTGGGATCAGTTTACGTGGCAATTATCTCAGTCACGCTTACATAGGAATTTCAACAGGAAAAGAAGTCATCTCTAGCACTGTGAAATGGAATTTATTACAAAACTAAATCTGGAACAGAATATAGCCTTTGAAATGCATTTATTTGTGTCATCTCCTAAGTATTTTAGAAAGCTTTGCTGGCAGTTTAATTTAATTATGCAAGTTACAGCAAATGTTTTCATAACAGCAATTCACAGCCTTTACTGTGACACTACAGTTGTGGTAGTCACAGAAGGTCCCATAACATAGACTCTCAGCCATGGTATGTCATGTCAGTGTTTGTTGTTTGTTAGGCTGGGTGGTCAAAATAAGACTTAACTCTCAGATTTTATATTTCCAGACACTCCCAGGCATCTTTACAAAACAAAAAAAAAANACAAAAAAAAAAAAAAAGTATCATCTGTTTTAATAAGCTAAGTGCTAATATGTGTGAAAAGAATGATTTTATAAAAGCTTTGATGCCCTGCAGGGGTAGAAAAATTATCATCCATCCAGCTGGCACCTTCACAAAGTACTAAAACCGTATTAGCAACTTCTGCTTCAGTTTGCTTTTGCAATGAATCTGCAAGCATATGTTTCATTTTCAAGTTTCTATTTTTTTGTTTTTCTTGGGAGTTATTTTTGCTCATGTTGTCATTTCCTGAATGTTAATAAAATTATCTGCCTAAGGCCAAGTCTAACTCTCACTGGAGAGAGCACATTGATGTTTTTGATGTAGTGGGATGGGACTGATTTTCAGACTGTGTCAACGTGGAGCACTGGCCAAGGCCTGGGCACGGGCCTGAGAACTGTCAAGGGATCCTCCACACCATTAAGTCACCAGCACAGTTCCCGGCGTGACTTTGGCTTAGCACTAACACAGGGGCAGGGCTGTGGTAGGGCTGGGTTAACATGGGTTCAGGACCTCTCCTGAATTTCATTTCAGCAATTAAGCTTTTCAGCACAAGAAAACATCTTCTGTATGGACACAAGTTCTGATACAGCACTTGCCTTTGATTTTGGAAACCCATTTCTGTCCCCTTTTGCTCAGTAGTATACATTGTATGCTGCTGTGAGCAATGCTTGTATCTGTAAGAAAAGAAAAAATATATACATAATGTGTATTTTTTGCATCAGATATCTATTTGTGTCTTTATTTTTCTTTCTACATGCTGGTATCACATTTCTATGTAACATCACAGTGGGAGATATTATTGATTGGACAGATGCAGCACTAAAAAAGCATTAACAAATATGGAAGCTCATAGCATGCAGAAATGTAAAACAAAGTCATCTCACTCTGTTAATTTGCCTTTCCTGACGTTAATTCAGATTTAGAACATTATGACTGAGCAAGATTTTGGAAATTATTTTTGAACAGTTTTTTTAAATTATTGCTTTAGGAAAACCTAGGTACTCTTTTTATAAATTCAAATCTATGAAGTTATATTTCAAAAGAAAGAATAAAATATATTCACTTTTTTATGTAAATGTACTTGAAGCCATTGGACTGGCTAGAGCTATAGATCAGTGTTGCTTTCCTCTTAAAACACATTGAATTAATATCAGCTAAGTAATCATCAGCATAGTGAAAGAGGAAAAGTACACTTTCCTGTGCTTCAGCCAGGGAAATACCTCATCCAGAATAACAAAAAACCTGACTTTTCTGTGTGCTAGAGGTCTTAATTATAAATGTAGAGAAGATCAGGCCTGAGACACTATTTTAACCCCACAAAAATGTATAATTGCAAACTATTTATCTCCAGATATCACTGACTCAATCCAGAGCTGCTATATGCTAATAGCTATTACAGTGAACAAGTGAACAGCATGTCTATCACACAAGTTATGTGCATAACAAAGATCATTTAAATTTAAGAATAATATTGATACAAGTACAAATGCCTGCCAGTGAGTCACGATACGTTAAAGTTAGGAGTTGTAACATTTTTAATCTACCTGAGTAGTTTCAAACTGGAGAGAAGACAAAAAAACATGTGATGTTTTATGGCAGTGTTTGGTAAGCCTATAAAAGCAGTGCCCTGCTATACAAAAATATGAAAATAAGGAGAATGGAACTTCAGCTTGTGATATGAACCCTTAAATATGAAAGATTTTTCAAATCTCTGGTGACTTTGAAAAAAGACTGAGCTGGCAGTTTTTTCTGCACCATTTTTAAACCATTTAAATCTTGTGCTTCAGTACATCTGCTGATCATGCAGCAATACCAAGGTGGATTTTTTTTTCCTTCCTTTCCACTAAAAAACTGAGCTTCTGGATACATTTCATTATTACCTCCTCCAGAAGGACTATAGACAGCAGGTAGAATAATATGTCCAGGTGCTCCTGGTAGCATTGGTCTCTCCCAGGTCAGTGTGCTGTCTTCCTGTTCTCAAAACTACTCACCAGGTTTGAAGTCACAAAGATTTTTCACTTTGTCGGTTTATCAAAGACATGGAAATTTTTGCCTTCCTTGGCAGTATGGAAATGATCTTCTTCCTAAAATCAGCTGAGAATTTTGCTTGTCAAATTCCTTCTGTCACAGGGATTCAGGACATTTATCTCCTATTCTCATTCAGTAACAGCTTATAGTTGAGGGCACGAGAGGGATGGAGAGTAGTGTTTATTTGTTTTTAACATCACATTTCTAAAAGAACACTTGAAATGTTTATAATCTATTGATTATAATCTATGATTAAGCTCTGCAGTAGCTCTGGGTTAATGTTTTAGAAACAGTATATTACTTTAGTTTCATTGTTTGGTAAATAATTTTTAAAACACTTGTTTTCAGAAAAGACAGTAAATCAAGTTGGTGAATGGAGAAATTAAATATTTAGAATATAATTACACAAACCTAGAATAAATAGAGAGTGTTACTAATTATTATTAACACCTCTTTTATTTGTAAAGACAATCCGTTTCATGGATAATGTAAGAGCATCTGTGCAGCCTATCAAAAAACAGTGCTGTATATCTGATCACAAAATTATCAGATTTTAAAAATACCCAACTATGAAATTCCTGTGGGATCTGGTTCTACCTTTTCAAAATCAATAGGCCTTTTACCATTAACTTTAAGAAGTGCAGTGCTGTGTCCATAAACATGCCAGGTTATTTCCATTGGCTAGACTTAGATTCATGTTTCTACTAGAATTTTTAAGATGGGACTTGAATCTTGAACTCCTGAGTGTTTTAAAATACATCAGACTTGTAAACTAAAAGTATTTCCTTTAAACAAAATTGGATTTTGTTGACAAACCTCTTGGAAAAGCATTTTTTAAATTTTGCATACAGCTGTGTTAAAACATCGATGCAATACTTACTTTCTGTAGTAATGTCTAGTTCCTAAGTGCCACACTTTCTTGTACTTGTGAATTGCATGTGAAGTATGGATATTCAAAAAAAATCATTCCGCACATTTTTGCTTCAGATTCCTTCTTGGTGTATTTGCCATTGAGAGCATTATCTAACAGGTTATATTTGTGTCCGTTGTGGAAAACTTATGGTGTAAACAGATGTATGATTACAGTTTTATGAGGGCTATACGTGCAATGAAATCTTTATGCAATAAGTTACTGCTGCTCTGAGAAATAAAGAGTGGTGTCAGAGAACAGCTTTCATGCATCAGTGTTCAACCATTGATACAACTGAAAGAGTTTCCAATATTTTAGGCTATAATTTCTGGGAAACATCTCCCTAAGTGTACCATAAACACGTAAAATAGTCAGAGTGCACATCCTGGAAAGGTGAGCACTGGCAAAGTGGTGCCCATAGTTATCTTGTACAAGATGGCACCTGTGAGCAGATGTTGCCCATCTCCTCAGGGTGCTAAACTGGTGTGAAGTGATGCAGTATTCCTGCTGACCTTGCAGGGACTGCCCATGTGGGAGGACTTCCTGGGGGCTGTGGCCTCGTGCATGGTAGCAATTCAACAAGCTGTGTAAGAGTTGTGAGAGGGAACTCATACACCTGTCTTTGAAGTACAGAAAGACTGAACGTCTTCATAAGCAAGTTTAAAAGCTTAAGCACTCCAGATTTACATAGCTCATTTTGGCTTTTGTATTTCAGAGGTTCAGAAGTAATGTGATATTCTTTTTCTGTTAAAAAACTGCTTGTATTTTGTCTGGAATGTTTATTATATGCTAATGGTGTTCCCATATTTCAACCATTATTTTCATTTTCCATTAGTAGCAGGGATGGACAATTCAAGTTCAATAATGTACTTGAAATTATTTGAGGTCTTAATTATTCTTCAAAGGTTATTATGATATGTGCTCTGCTCAATGGCTAAATGGAGATATGAAGTACTCATCTGACTAATTTCTATTTGCCATTCATTCTGTTTGCCAAATGCTTTACTCAATTGCCTAATTTCTATAGGTTTTCTGACCTATTACCAAAAAAAGTGTTTAAAAATGTGCAAATCGTGGTGTTACACAGCTAAGAGGAACACTTAATTTAAATTGAGTTTTCAGTAGTACCAACTCCTTGTGCTGCTTATGTCTGCCTCAAAAGCACTATTTTTGTAGTATTTAGTATTCAACAATGTTTTTCTAGAAAATTTCAATTGTGATTTTTTTTCCTTATTCTCAAATTACTTCCTGTCATGCTAATTTTAATAAGTAATCTTCACTTTTGTTGTTATGTAATTATTTGCAAGTGTGTGATTTGACAAAAGGTCTGCTTGGTTAAAGGCCACATTTGAATCAAAAGCAGTGTTTGTATTAACCTCTGAGAAACATGAGAGGACCGTGCCTAATTACTTAAAAAAATACTCAACAAAAATGGATTGTAGCTTGTTGATCTTCTTATTTCTTTGATAACTCAGAGTAATCTTCAAGAAATATGTGGGCTTCTTTCTCAGATTCTTGAAATTTGATCACAGTGCAAAATTGTCCTTTGGCTCAAACCCAGAAATACACATCTTTGCATGATGCACCTGGACATATGTGGCAGGTCTGGTAGAATCAGCTAATTAACAACACAGGCTTAAACAGGCACCTCATCTGGCAGTGTAGTTAGTTGCCTGATGGTGCTCAGCAGGATTTGGTAGTGCTTTTTATTTTTCTATCCTAATGGTCTGCTGCCCACCTAATTTTGCCTTATTGTCAGCCACTACTTACCGCAGCTTGAGGCCCTCCCAGGAGGCTAAATTATTATCAAAGGATTAGGGAGATGTAGCCTTGCAGCTCTGACATTTCTGATTACTTGTCTATGCCAGAACAGTAATTAGCTGTGACTAATTAAGAAAAATGTTCCTGCCATAGAAAACCATTTAAAAGAACTGAGAAGTAGAAAAGCAATTGAAAAGCTGAGCAGTGCTCAGATTTGCCGATGCTCTTTAGATTTTCACCAAAGTCTTAACTCATCTTTAATTACGTCTCTAATTTAATAGGGGAAATAGAAAGCTCATGATATGAAAACCACTCTGTAGTTGTCTCATGATCTAACAGAATTTTTTGTCATTTTGAAACAGTTGTTTCTTTTTTGGTAAAAGAATTTTAAAGAAAACTGTAGGCAGTGTCACTGAAAAAGTGAGTTATATTCACATGCTCAAATAGGAAACTCTTCTGCAAGATGGAAGCAACATCTTGTAAACTTATTTTTTAAAGTTCACTAAATTATTCCTGATGTTTTCAAATAGACTAGCCTCATTTTTCAAGGTAGCCATCTCTATAAAAGAAAAAAATTCATTTGAAATCTTAAAAATGTAACCTCCACCTGTTTTCATATAGTGTAGAAGTTTTCTTTGATTTTTTTCTTCTGGATTATGTTGAAAAAATGAGTGGCACTCTTGGAGGGTGCTGATTATGCTGCTATGACTGCAGCAAAGCTCAGTACTGTTGAAATCAGTATGACTACTACAACACACTTAAAGTAAAGCATGTGCTTCAGAGTTTCCTGCTTCAGGATCAGAATATTCAGCACTTTGTAAGCTGTTTTATACTGCAGCTGATAGTGTTTTCTCTAGAGAAACACAATGACATAGTATGACTGTATCTTGTAAGGTTTTGATATGATACACTTTCACATGTCTTCATTCTTTATGCCATTCTTAATTCCTGGATTTCCATTTTGTTGTGTACCACACAACCCAAAAAGATACAAAAATTATTTTCTCAAGACATTAAATATCCCATAGTCCAGTCTGCATTTAGTATTCATGGAATGGATGTCTGACACCTTTTTCACACCAATTCAATCATATTAAATTTTTCCAGCTGGGAAGTAAGAAACTATGAAATAGTTATTCTGATATCTTGCTAAAAGTGCTCTCTGGGTATAAAAGGGAAATAGAAGACTATTTTTAGGGCACTAAAACTCATAGCCTGATATTCAGAATTCCTTATACTGCCCTACCCCCTGCGTTCCCTGACTTGTGTGAGAAGTTAACTTTTTTAGAAAGGAAACAAACAATGTATAAATTGATCTTAAAAAGCAATTTTAAATGAGTGTTACAAGTCACAACAGGAAAAATGAGGAGAAAAAAAAATCCTAAACTTAATATTTTAAAGCCCATCTGATTTTTTTTTTCCCTGAGGGAAGTTTTTCAATCAAATAGAACCACAAGGGATTTTTGCTTGTTTGTTTGGGGAGGCTCTATTGTACTGGGAGCTTCCATTACAGTTTCCTCATATGCATTTCTGGTATATACTGTTCATTCATTTATTAACTTAGTTATATGGATCTATCTATCTATCACTCACAATATCCATTCACTGAAAACAATAACAATTCTATCTAATAAAAGAGAGCTCCTTCCAACATCCAGGCCCAATTTAGTCCTTTAACCTTTTTATTCTGCTAGGCATAAAGTAGCAGCATCTCATTCCAGGCACTGCACTTTTTCTTCTTATCTAGATGGCTTGAAATGTGTCTAGCAACTTAATAGAATCAATTGAGCATGGACAACTATAAAAATATAAAATAGCACTGAAACTTCAGATGAAGCTGTCAGTAAGTGTTAACTGTGGCTGCAGCTTTCACATTCTACACAGTCAAGAGAAATCAATAAGGATTGTACCATTTGTATTGTCTTACCTAATGTTTGTTCACCATGAAGTGCCAGGCACAAGCACCATCTAGGGACTATTGATTTCTTGATGTACTGTAATTCACACACGTATAAACAGCAGGAGAACCTTGTGGCTTCTCAAACCTTACTTGCAGGTTTGATGTTTATACTTGTATTTCATTTAGGTCAAGCTTAGTTGAAAAAGGAAAGTAAAACAAAACTCTTCATAAGTGTTCACAAATAGGCACACAACCACATTGTTGATCACATTACAAGGAAAATAGTGCCAGAAACCATAAGAATAATCTGGTTTTATTATAACAAGTCAGGCATAACAGAAAGAGGTTGCTATGTTACAAATCAGAATAGATAAGGATGCTGCAGAGTACTCTGACACACATTTGTCAGTGGAAAGAGCTTCTTCACCTGTTCAATAATGAGAAACTGAAGCTTTACTGCTGATTTAAATGTGCAGAAGTGTTGAACTATATAGAGATAATTTTCTTTAAATAATTTTCAGGTGTTTCAAGGTATATTTTCTTAATTTACATTGCATTGACTTTCTTTTGCATTATACTGCACTTAAAGAGCAAGGAAAAAAAGTAAAAATAATGCAGAAAAAAATCACCTCAAAAATACCACCCCAACACAGCTGTAAAATTTACATAGCTGAAAGAGTGTTCATGGCAACAGGGTCCGGGATGGAAAGGAGCAAACCAGGCACCTGCCCAGTCCAAGGACATTTCATCCAAAGAGAAAGGGGAGGAGAGAAGCAAGAGGAAGGTAGGAGGCTGGACCTCTGCTCCACATTAGGGAAGCCCAGTGTAGTGCCCAATTCCTGTGGTGTAAGAGAGGAGTAGCTGCAGCAGTGTGCATCTCCCTGTCAGCTTCACAGCTACATCCAGCTCCGTCACACGGCGCTGCAATAACATAAAGAGTAAACGGATGAGTCAAGATTGATGAGGTGGAAGGAAATGAGCTGCCTGTAAATATTCACTCAGAAGAACTAATAGTAGTTTAAATACTGTAATAAAAATATGTACTTGACCTCACTCCACAGGGAGCGGGGAGTCTAAGTAGAAGATTCTAGGACAAAAAGTACTAAAGTGAGTGCAAAAGCTACAGCACAGATTCTGACCCAGTTTCAGCCTATCTTGCTTTTGGTACTGAGATAAAGTAAGAGTATTCTTACTTTAAGGGAGGAATGCAGCTAACAGGAGGTCTCCTGTGGTCCCTTTGATGATACCTCACTCCAGGAAGTGAGAAGTCCCCAGGGAGTTCTGTATGAGTGGGCTAAAGCAGAGATGGGTGTCTTGATTGCATACCTTACAGGCAGAGTCAACCCAGACCTTTAGCCTTACTGAGGGCCACAAAGATGATACAAGGGCTGGAACACTTCTCCTGTGAAGACAGGCTGGGAAAGTTGGGGTTGTTCAGCCTGGAGAAGAGAAGGCGTCAAGGAGACCTTAGAGCAGCCTTCCAGTACCATAAGGAGGCTTATAAAAAGGAGGGAGAGAGTCTTTTTATAGGAGTATGTAGTGACACAACAAGGGACAGTGGTTTTAAACTGAAAGAGTGTAGGTTTAGGTTAGATGTTAGAAAGGAAGTACTTACTCAGAGGGTGGTGAGGCATTGGAACAAGTTGCCCATAGAGGATGGGGATGCCCCATGACTGAAAATGTTGAAGGTCAGGTTGGATGGGATCTTGAGCAGCTTGGTCTGGTGGGTGGCATCCCTGCCCATGGCAGGAGGATTGGAACTGAATTATCTTTAATGTCCCTTCCAACTCAAACCATTCTATGATTCTATAATGTTAGGCATTCACCTAGGAAGACTGCTTAGCATTTGTACAACTAAATACATTTGTAGGGCTTTTGAAACTAGAGCCTGATAGCAAGAGGCAAGTGTTATAATAAGTAACAACTTGGTCATTTTTCATTAGGTTAATTTGTTTATTTTGAGGATCCAAGCTGGCTTTCATTTCAGGGTCACTCAAGTGATGTTCCCTGTTCTGTGCCTTGAAAGATGTTTGTGGATATACCCAAATTGCAGCACAGCACAGTGTAGCAAGACTGACAGTGTTTGTTCCACAAGAGTTTAGCACCAGAATAACCTATGGAAGTTTTGTTCACAGATGCAGTGCATATCCAGAGTGGAGCAGAGAAACTGTTTATACTGTTAGTTTCTCACAGTCATGAGCATCATGCTAGTACCTACTGTTTAAAATCAGAACAGTAACATTACATATGTCCAGATATGGAAGGAAGTTACGTGTGGCTAATTTTGCAAACTTCCAGTTTCCCAGCTTATCTGCCATATGTGAAGAAGCCAGAAAAAAAAATGAAGGTCACAAACATTATAAAGTAGCATAAATATTGTAAATTGCTGTTTAACAACCAATATGAAATACAGGGGAATATGAGAATTGTATACATTGCATTAAAAGTGTATATTTATTTGTGAATTGGCAGCAGTTCTATAGCAACTAGCCATCTCCTAATTAGAATCCAAAAATATAAAAAAATTACTTTCCTTCTAAAAGATAAGGTTTCCATACGTTAGGTGTTCTTTGGTTTTTCAGAACTATAATATCCTTTTTGATCAAGAATTTCAAAGATGCTTAATATGCTTTTAAATGAGCCATGGTTTTTCTTTTCTTCTTGTTATTGATTTCTGAAAATTAATTTTGTTTCCTTTTATCATCAAAATATCCCATCCAACAACTGTTCACTTGTTTGCTGTCAGAAGTCTTTCTGAACAAGGTCTCTCCATCAAGGTTTGGGTTCCTTTTTCTGTTGAGCTCCTCTCCCTTTTCCCCTGATTGCTTTGGGAGTGGCAGTGGGAATCCTTCATTCAAATAGGCAGAAAAGAGACTGGCTGGAGACTAAAGTATTTGTTCTTAAGAAAAACAAAACGCTTTCTGAGCTTTCTAGGAGGCTGGAGTAATGGCACAAAAAAAAAAGGAAAGACAAAAGAAAGCCAAAGGAAGCATCCCACTGGAAGAAAGAAAAACTTTCTTCCTTGGCCAAGTAGAGTGCGAGAAGCAAGTTCTTACATCTACTAGAATCAGATTTAAAAAAAAAAAANNAACAAATTAAAAAAAAAAAAAAAAAAAGAACACAAAAAAACACAAAACGGGGATTGGAGGGTGAGGAGAGTAGGAAAAAATTGAAAGAGGGGGGAAGGGGGGTGCTGAATACCCAAACAGAGTTTATAATTTCAAATTACTAAACTTACAAAATCTTGTATCAGAAGTATGAGTGTTGAAGCAGACAGTGGTGTCTGATTCCTTTCTCACCTCTCCTTTCCTGATACACATACCTGTAATTTAGGCTGTCAACATTTTTACACATTCCTAAGATAAAGTTCAAAATGTGACTTAGCGTTCCAGGCCCAGAGAAGGAAGCAAAACACGGAAGCTGGATGAAAGCCTGAGATGTTTCCAGGAAGGTTCCTGGATAAATGGTGCCAAGCATTAGAAAGGTGAGACACTGGTGAGGTGAAAGAGGAATGTGTCAGAGGCTCATAGCAAAGGAGGAGCTCATGAGAGAACACAGGAGCATTGCAGCAGAAATAAGCGACACAGCAATGCGAGGACTTCTGGACAAGTCCTTGAATGAAAATGTAGGAAGGGCCTGTAGCGAAATGGGGAATAGAATTTTTGCATTTGACACAATATTGATTTAGTCTTTGGCATTTTCCAAATCAAGGACTTTTAAATATCTGAAATATTTTGTATAGGGAAAAAGCTTCATTTGTTTGTCCTTCCTGCTAACCCTGTGGTTCCAACAAGGCCAACTCCATGGATTTTCCACTCATACTTAGTTTAATTTTAATTTCTTTCAGTTTATCTTAAATAGAAGTTCCTAGGGGGAAAAAGATGCAAAAGGAATAATTGTGGTGGCATCATGAGGACCCCCCCTTGACTTGGGGGGTGCTTTCAGAGTTACCATGACTTCCCAGCTTTCAGAAGAGTGTATGAACTCATCATTGCTGAGGTAAAAATCCTTATTTGAGTGGATGACATCTATACCTAACTTGAAAATACAGCTATAACTTCTAAACCTCTGAGTATTTTCAAAAACACTATGAATGACATTTGCATCCCTCATTATCTTTAACATTCAACAAAGGCAATCAGTGTGACTACTCATATTTTGTAAAAAGGGAAATAAATTATTCAACTTAAATCAGGACCTTTTTTCAGCTTTTGCTGTTTGCATTTATAAGAAATAACTTATTTATTTTTTTACTATTTAACATTTTTTTAAATGTCCTAAAAGTTCCATGGTCTGCTTGTAGTGCTCTCTGTCATAAACTTGAAGCAATATAACAGCATTGACCTTTAATAAAAACTAGGCATTTTAGCACTTAAATTTTAACATGCTCATGTTTTGTCTTATATTAGCTCATTATTATTTTCTCATTTTAACTTATGCTGAATTTAGTGTTCAGTGTCTTTAGTGAGAAGTATACTTTTTTTTACTGTTTCTGGTAGGGCAAGTAAAGCTGAAGGAAGCAGAAACATCCTGTTGTTGGCTGAGCAACTAAATTTCTGATCAATAGTGCGATAAAGGCTTCCATAGGAACATAAAATGCAGTTCCTAAGAAAGCTGTTCCCCTGCCATACTCAGTGGAGAAAGCATTATGACAATGCCCATTTATCAAGAGCAGTCAAGGTAGAGAAACTCAATGGGGTCTTGTGGCTTAGGCGTTAGGGATACCAGCCCTAGAAGGACTAAACCATTGTGTATTGCTATGTATTGAGCCTCCTTCCAGGTGGCAAACAGCTGCACCTTTTTATAAATCTCCAAAAATAAATTTGAAGTGCTTGCTTTCAGCCAATAAGTGTTATATTTAATTGAACCATTCTGGCAATGTTAGAGCTCAGGCACCCAGAAAGGTGGTGAATATTTATTATATTTGTTTTGTATTTCCACCGGTCAGCAGAATAATGAAATTCCTTAACTACTTCTCTTTAACTTGCCTGAAGAAAGCACGGTATGTTGCTAAATCGCTTTTCACTAGCCCTGCCGAGAAACAACTTTAATCCTTGTTAGAAAATTGCAGAGTCTGGGCCTGACAAAGAGCTCATGCCTGGTGCATTGTGAGCGCTGGGAGCGGGGCGAGGGGAGCCCTTTACAGCTGCGTGCCTCCAGCCCGTCTGAGCTGGACTATTTAGGCGAGGAGGTTTGTCAATTCCTCCTGACAATAGAACGAGTTTTTCAGTGCCTGTAGCTGCGCCGAGCCCCGTTGGGGATCAATGCTGGCCATTCAAGCTGCACCCTCTTTCATTGCTTTGGTTTGTTAATTTAAGACTAAAGGTCTGCTGAGGGGGTTTAGGGTGTTTAAGAAAGCTGATGAACTGTTTAAGAAATCTGATGAACTGAGAGCGTTTATAGCCCTGGTGTGGCAACTATTGGCACTGAGGGAGCTGTGTCCTTGTTGACCCTCTTGTTATTAAAAATGCACAAGTGCTGCGCTTCTCAATATTTCAACACTCTTTCATTGTCAATACCACCTTCTGAGCCCTTCAGCTTGTTGCTTGCTCTAAAGATCTTCTTAGATTGGGTTTGAAAACTTCACCTTAAACACTAGATTAGACTGATGTTCTGTTTTCCGTGCTCCTGTTGATTTGTTGAACCTTCCCAGGGCTGGAAAGCAAGTAGCAGCTTGATGGGGAGACGGGCTGCTAATATGATTTACCAGTGTACAGTCATGCACAATAAGTGTGAATAAATACAAGGGTCTCACAGAGTCAACCCTAGCCTTTCCTTTTCTCTTATTTTTTACTTTGAAAGAGGTATCTCTGGAAAATGAAGTGAGTAATGCATGCCCTTACAGGAGCTGGATGGGCTGTGAATAAGGAGAGAGGAGGAAATAGCGAGGCAAACATTTTTGTTAAAGTGGTTGGGTGCTGTTATCTGCTGATTTGGAAAAAAATTATAATAAGCACTTACTGCTTTACTCTTGCATAGACAACGGCAAAGAATGTGGCAGTAGTACCATACAATGAACATCTGCAAGAGATGCATTGTCCTTTCACTGCTATTGTTACTAATGGGAAAGTTACTTTTTCGTAAAACTGGTTAAAAGCGATTGTTGTTGTTGTTGTCGCTGTTGTTTTAACTGAGTAATCTCAGGACAATTATCCAATCACTGAAGTTTTGGGGTTTGCAATAGATTCCCATCAGTCACAAGAGTCCATCCCTGCCTCTCTAACATGCTCATGGTTGTCAAAATGTGTGGCCTTGGATTCTCTGAGAGGAATTTGCAGTGCTGTGCTTTTTAACAGACTCAAAAAGAAGTTATAGGGAAATCTTTATTTTCTTGTTATGGAGTCCAGCATATTTAAGTTTATGCAGCTTCAGCCTATACTAAGTCCTCAAAACTAGTGGATATAAGACCAATCATTAAAAAGAATCCTACCCACAAGTACTTCTGGGAAAATTCTAAAAATATACTGGGTGGGATTTTTATTAAAAATAATGTGAAAAAAATAAAAATACTTTTTTTTCTGATAAAACAGCAGTCATATTTTTTCTGAACAAGGTATGTTGACAGAAGAGCAAGTACTGTAGTATCATTTCACAGTCACTATATTAAACATTTGTACTGAATGTTTAATACGTCGAAGCTAGTCAGGAAAACATATTATATTGCTTTCATCCATAAAGTTGAGTAGAGAATTAATTTCCTCCAATGTCTGAGCTTTGTTTTCAATGCATGTAAGAATATCACAGGTATGTAGAGTCAAAGTTTTACTGCACCCATCTTAAATAAGCTTCCTGGTTGGGCTTTAAAATATTTTGCCAGAAAAATGGAACAGTCTATTGTCAGTAATCTGTCTGTATTGTTGCATGGGAAAATCAGTCTCAGAATTTTCAATCCTGTCTGTAGATTGCTTGTCTGAGCAAGTTTGAGCCCATTCTGCATTCTATTTGATACAAACAAAATACATAACGGATGCATTACTGGAGAATATCAGTTTTCAAAAAACTCCCTACTAAAATAATTCTCTTTACCAGGATTGTGTTTACAATGAAAAACAGTAGGGTCTGAGTGATAATATAATTTCTTGGCTTATCTTATTGCATTTGGGTAGAATGTTTGATGTAGGAATTTTTATGTTTATTTAGATCAATAGAGTTCCCCAATTAATAAGCACAATTGTATTTAATTTTCTAGACATCTGTATACATACAACACCTGTCATATAGTTTACCACTTAGTAATAATTCTGTCACATTAAAAATATTTTGCAGGTACCTACAAAGGAAATCAATACCAGCATGCATGTTAGGGATGAAATAATGTAAATACGATAAGAATGTCATTCAGCGATTTAAAAACATTATTTTATGGATACCTAATCAGTCCCACAATTAAGTGGCTAAATCAAACTACTTTTATGAAATAAATAGCCGTCTGCCTTTTTTGTGGTGCATTTTTTCACTTCTGTAAAATAGTAAATTAACAGTAGAAACTCTAAAACGTAAAAGTAATTTATTTTCCATGATTTATAATTAAAATATAATTTAACACGTTCAAAAAAATAAACAGAAGAATTATTATATTAATATCTAGTTTCAAATTTCTCTTAAAACTAATAATTATAATGTAATGAGACTGTTCCCTGTAAGGAAAAGGTATTTGTAATTATTTACTATATATCTTTCGATCTTTTTACAGAGAGCTTACATTTTGATAGAAGCATTCTATTTCTTTCTTTTGTTACATCCAGTAGCAAGTCATTTGTCTTCCTATTTTCAGTATGTATTTTATTTTATTTGTTCATGTGGAGGTGGATAATGAGACATGTTAGGTACTTCTTTTGAATTACTCTCACAAAATATACCTTACCTAACATGCTGCATTTTTAAATATGCACAATTTTCTCTCTTTGCATATCTCAGTATTTTGCAAAGACACAGGAAATTATATTAGAAAAGAATTTAAGCCTCTTTCCTGTGGCAAAAGAGACTAGAAACACAGCTATGACATAAACTCTTTTAATCTCTCACTGTTAAAATGAAAAAAAAAAATCCCTTCTTTTTTACAGTTTGACTAAATGACATCTGGTTGTGATTTTACAGGAGGGGAAAAAATGCTACAACTATATTTAGTAAAATCTCTTCTAATCCAGTTAATGTGAAAGAACTATTACAGTAGCTATTTGGAACTGAGCTTTTTTTTACAGTAACATAGACACCAACAGCAGAGGGCTTATTCTTAACCCATCCATTTGTGAAGTGTTGAGTGAAAACATACCCATGCCTAAGACATAAAAAGGAAATAAGGTAGGCTGTAATTATAATTAGTAATTAATGTAAACCAAAACCTTAATATGATTATTTTGGGAAGGGTGGAGTGGTGTTTTGATCATATTTAAAAACAATTTCCAGGGATTTTTGATGTCTTTTACTTAATGATGAAGTGATCAAAAAAAAAAAAGAGAAAAGAAAGAAAATAAAAAGACAAGTTTCTTATTCTCTGGTACTGTTTTCCTCTCTGGATTGAAAAATCTAATTATTGTAAATTCTCTCTCAAGATACCCTACCTGTTTCTATCCTGGCTGTTTTAGCTGTCAATTCTCTCCTGTAATTGTATCTTTAATATCCATTCTCACTGACAGATAACAAAGTGCATAACGCTATTTTGCTTGAATATGTTGTAACTGAAAGATAAAATGGCAGGTGCTAATTCATGTAAAGAATGGTTTAGGTCAAGTTATTTGATTTCCTACTGACCCATGCAATTCTCATAACAGGAAATTATATCATTGTTGACTTCAAGTGCTGATCTGTGATCATTTCAAAGTGTTTCATTACCTCTCATTACCAAATCTGTTAAATGAATACTGCAGGGTTATTTGGTGGTGTTTGTTGTTGGTTTTTATTATCCTTCTTTTCAGCAATGGTATAGCAACTCCATGAAAGTCATATGCATGTGGTTGGCTGACAGATTAGATGTTCAGCTTCACATCTACCAGCTGAAGACTCTCATCAAGATAGTGAAGGTAAATAAAATATGTTTGCATTAGACTGCATAGTACAGAGAGAAAAGTAATAAAGTAATAACATGGATGATCAACCCAAAACTTAGAAAATGTGTGGGTTTAGGTTGGGATTTTTTTCCCCATGGTTGTAGCAAATTCCAGGAGTAAAATAACTTATTAAACCCCTTAATGTTAATTATATGTGCACTTATATTTTTATAAATTCTAGACTTGGGGACAATTAAGATAGTTCCAAGGAATTTTGCAGCTAGCTGTACAGCATTGCTGTATGATTATTCTTATTAAATTATTATTTGTCTTGTTACTGATTTTTTGTTTTACCTGAATAATTTCAATAATGTTCCTTCTCCATTTTCCACCTTCTCCTAAAAATAGGAACTTTTTTTTTTTGTGCACACTGAGCTTAATTGAAAACAGTATTCAATGTATTAAGTAAAATTTTCTAATCTTTCATACTCCTAAGTATCAATAGAGAGACCAATCCCTTTTCTTCAGTCCTCAGTCATTTACACTGGCCAATGTCAAATGCTTCCAAGCAGAATGTAAAATGCCTTGCAATAGGCAATTATGGGTTAACCTACCATAAAAGAAAGTTTGCTCCTAACTCCCTTTCAGATCTTAGTTGATACCCTCAGGCAAGAGACAGAAAACCATTTCAGATTTTTTTTTCCTTTTATTTCTGTCTTGTTTAACTTTGGACATTCTTGTTATCTGTACAAATGTGGAATAAGAAACACCTGTTGTCAGTGGTGACCTTGATTTCTTAAAAAAATTTTCTCATGAAGTTCATGCACGACTATAAAGTCAGAAGCATTTTAATTCATGGTCACCAGAATTGCAACTGCAGCTTTCAGGATTCACTAGCAAAAAGGAATGGAACAGAGAGAAATGCAAGAAAACAGTCATAATAATGATGGTTCCCTGAAACACCCAAGCTTAGCTTTGCTGTTTTTGACCTTAACTGATTTCTCTGGGAGCAAGATTTGGCTTTTCACTTGACTGTGTGCCCAAATGGCAAAAGCAGTTTGCTGTTCCTTGTTAAAATGAATGGCTCTCGTGAAAAGTTTAAAGCTATTTTCAAATGAATCACAGAATCATAAAATGGTTTGGGTTGGAAGGGTCCTTAAATATTATCTAGTTCCATATTATCTAGTACCCCTCTGCCATGGGCAGGGACACCTCTCACTAGACCAGGCTGCTCAAAGCTCCACCTAGCCTGGCCTTGAAGACTTCCAGGGATGGGGCATTCGCAACTTATCTGGGCAACCTGTTCCAGTGCCTCACCACCCTCACAGGTGTAAAAGACTTGTAAAATAAGACTATTTGTAAAAGACTTCTATAAATATCTAATCTAAACCTACTCTCAGTTTGAATCCATTCCCTCTTGTTCTATCATTCCATGCCCTTGTAAAAAGTCCCTTTCCAAGGTAATTGTCATTCTCTGAGGAAGAAGATAGGTGTTAGAGGATCTAAAACCTGTGTCCCATGAGATCTTGAAATGGGCAGGCTAAATTGTACAAGAGAAATATCACCAGGGAGATTAAAGGAAACTCTTACAAAACTGAATTCCAGGTGAATGAGCAGCACTGCCAACCTGCCTTCCCTCTGCCACCTGGCACACTGGTTAGCCAGTGTTGTTCAAAAGCAGGAGGCTCCCACTGGAGGTGGGAACACTGCTTCTGGCAGTGGCCTTTCTGTGCCCGTATGCCTGGTTTGCTCTGCATGTAAATTCCAACTGCGTTATTCCATGGCAGCTTCTGTGGATATTAAAGACTGAAGAAGATTATATCAATCATATTGGTTCTGGAAAACAGAAAATTTTGGTGGGTGAAGATAGAACTGGTAAAACAGGAACTCAGCAGACAGGAGGCTGCTGGGAAATACAAAACAATTGTTCAAGAGGAGTATCATAAGAAACTTTTCCTGCTGCAGCCCAGCTGCAGAGAGACGTGGGGAGGCAGAGTTCCTCCAAAATAGAGTGAATGAAGGCATTTTTGTGTTAGCTTTAGGAAAAAAAACCCAATAAACAAACAAATGAAACAAAACAAAGCAAAAAAAACACCAAAAAAACCTATAGGAAGCGGTATTGCTCCTGTCACCTCTTAAAACTATTTAAAAAGAAAGGAAAGAATAGCAATAAAACCCCAAATAAGTAGGAGGTCATTTTTGAAGGATATGGGATGAGTAAGAGAAATATAATTCTTTCAGATTTGGATGCAACAAAAGTAGTGGCCTTATAAAGAAAGCCTAGAAGAAGAAACATTGTTCCCTTTATTCTCTTTAAAGGCTTATGATGGCATAAGGTTTTCATTAGATGTCTGAGACACGTGCAGAGGGATGTGACTAAAGAAGGGTCAAGGACCAAGAAAGTTAGGGAGAAATTAAAAATTAAGCTTGGAAGTGAACATTATTATCCTGCAAAACTATGTCAAGAGAAGAGCAATGTCTGAACCCCAGAGTGCTGGTCTGAGAATGGGAAGAATACAATGTAAAAGTGAAGGAAATTGCTGTAAGACCTGTTAACAACATCAAAGCAAATTGAATGCACAGTGTTATAAAAAGGGAATGCAATGGTGACACTTGAAAAAGACCAGGCAGGGTACTCGCAGGAGTGTGTGAGCAAAACATAAGCTGCATCCATTGACTCTGACGTTGACCTGTGAAAGTCAAATAAATCTCAGTTGCAGTGATTCAAACAAGGTTTAAATAATCATCATAGTAGCAGAAAAAAATCTCCCAACTGAATGTTACCCATTTTAAGAGTGGTCTTTTGCAGTTCTCTGAAGTATTGAGTTAAACAAGATCAAATCTTTTCTAGGGGTTGTACATGGTCTCCTCCTCAGGCAGAGGAATGGGCCTGATAGCCCTTAATTTTCTTCCATTTTCTTTTCCCCATCTCCTCTTCCAAAACATTGAGAATTTGTAGTGATAGCACACACAAAATAAGAAACTGCCTAGATCAACTTGTCCTTTTTAAGCCTTTATGGGTAATATCAGGAAAGGTTATTTCAAATGTATTACAATTTAAAAATAAAGTACATAGGTGATTTTTCCATGTGCTTACTTGAACATAGCATTGATGAATAGAACAATTCCACTCAGAATTGTTTTCCATCATTTTACATGATGGAAAAACAAAGAAGAAAGAAAGGATGAATACCAGGGAAACAAAATCTTCTGAAGTGAAAAAAAAAGTAGATGCTAATCAAAATGTAGAGACTTAGAATGTAAATTAACTAGGTAGTCACCTCAGAAATTCTGACACTGTATAGTATAGATCATAATCTGTATTCGTCATTAGAGTATATATTGTATTATAATGTAATCATTATTTTTCCACATTTGGCATATAAATGTATACAGAAATATAAATAAAATTACACTATGGGGAAAAACTCAGGCATTTACATTTTCTGTGAAATGACAGAACTGAACTACCTGTAGCCAGATTCACATTTCAGTAGTTACTTAGAAAAATTCTCAGCTGGTGTCTTATTGAATAAATTTAAGAAATGGAAGTTACTGAGAAATCAACAGTTAGAGTATGCTGTATCACAAAATACAATCTCTTAAAGAAATGACCATCAAATTAAAATCTCTAGAGTTTGTAGAAATCTCACACAGCCCAAAAAGTAAGACCGCAAGATCTTTATCAAGGTGATAGGTCCCTAACCTTCAGGAGGAATAAACCTGTGCCACTGGCACGCTAGAAATGGCCAGTATATAGTATATAGTGAAAGAGTACTCAGACTTGCTGGAGTCCAATTCAGGATGTTTTACTTTTGCCACAGAAAACCTACCGAGACTTCAGGTTGCAAGGCGTGATGGAGGGGACGCTGAACAGTAAAACCTACGACACCGTGCACAGCCGGCTGACTGTAGAGGAAGCCACAGTCTCAGTCACGGATGCAGGAGGACTTCAGGGTATTACAATGAAAGACAGTGATGAGGAGGAGGGATGATTTTATTTGACAAAGCATTCAGAGCTGGGGGGTGATGGTCTGAGGGTGGGGTTTATCTTTGCCTTGGGGTTTTTTGGCAACTTGTCCTTGTAATTGCTTTTATAGTTTTGCCTTATGATATCGGTGCAGAAATGTCATTTGCTCCATTAAAAAAGAAAGTAAGATTATGAGAGGAAAAGTGCCAAGGACTTTTTGAGAATAATGGTTGTAGCATATTTTTATGTATAGCTTTGCTTAGGGCTGCAAGAACACTGGCATGGAGTTTGAGTTCCACTTGTGATTACATTTCTTTCCCTTATGTTTGCTACCATTCATTCTTGTATCTCCATCTGATATTGATGTCCTGTGCCAAAAAAAGATGTGTGTCTTACTTAAAACACAACTATACAGGAAATCATCCTTGGAATGAGACAATGCCCTAGGTAAAAAAAAAATAGTGTATTTTCAGGATTACAATTTGTTCACCTTTTTTTGTGCTTAATTTTACGTTATTATGTGATGTGCATTAAAAATTTTAATATTGGTTCTTTGTATATTGAGGTTGGTATACAAGCAGAATAACTTCAAGGACAGTCAAACACAAACTGCTTAGGAGTGTCATGTCTATTCATTTTGCAAGTTTAAAGATATCTCATCCTGTTGGATGTCAGTAAGCTTGCCATCTATGTTTGTATTTCTGTGAAAATTTTCAGGCAATAAGAACACATTTTGTCGTGGCCATTTATGTATCTACCCAAGTTTGTATAAAATTCACAATTAAAAGATGTTTTCAGTATTTCAAACAATTTGAACCATTGTATGATTCCTCATGAGAATGAGGTTTTTGAATTATTTCATTTACATAGTGATTTATAGAAAATATGTTTATTTTATGGAGCAGATATATATAGCAAATAAGTACCCAAGGACGCAATGCCTTGATAAAGGAAAAAAGCAAACAAAAATCTCTCAGTAGCAGATGAACAGACAGGGCCCACTGCCTGCTTTTTGATGCCCTCAGGATAACTAGAAAGAATTCAAATTTTCATCAGTCAAAACTCACACAGCTTATAAAAAACACAGCAACCTTTTTTTGTTGTTGCTTGTTTAATGGGAGCATGACTAATTCCTGAGTTTATGTACACAAAATCAGAAAGAACATAGATGACACCCAAAGAAGTAATAATAGGTTGCTGAGGTCCTTGTTGAGCCATTGTATTATACCTAAGGGACTTTACTGAGAAACTGTTGTGGGTTTACAAGGTTGATGTGAGGTTTCTGTGCAAGAGCAGTCTGTAGGATTTCAGGGGTCTGTTGCAAGCATGCAGGGCTGCAGGAACTGAGAATGAGAGCTGCAGGGAAAAGTGGCTTTCAGCACACTTGGAAGCTCAGCCAAGCAGGGAAGGGCAAGTTACACTTCTCCTAGGTGTCTACAGAGAAATCCTAAGTGGCAATTTTTTTCTTTGGCAAACCAGCCTAATCATCCCATGAGCTGAGGTAAATTCAGCTACAAGGAATAACTGGGAGCTGGTAAGGTAGACCATTCTGCTCAGCTTTTCATCACCATCTCTGCTGGGCTGAAGGAGGCACGGGGAGCCAGCCCAAGCATTATTTTTCCAAATTACCAGGCTGGTAGGTGGCTGATGTAGGTTTTGATAGCAGTAAAATAATTGCATATTCCTTTCCTGTCATTTGTCCTAGTTGTGCTGGTATGTGGAAGCTGAGGATGCTTGAAGGGCCATTTGGGACTCTGGCTGAGACTCAGACTTGCCTCAGCCCCAGTCTGGCTGTGGCAGACAGCAGGGTGCAGAGGAAGCCAGGCTGTCCAATGTAACACCCGTCTCCTAAACCCAATGAAGCAGGGAGATCAGTGTCAGGCACAAAGGGAGTTTTGTCTCTGCAAAAGTCTCCCTGCTTCCCCTCTCCCCATCCTGACATTCCTTAGACCCTGCAGAGGTGCCTGTGGAGAAGCCAGGTGTAAAGAGGTAAAGGCAGGTATCACTTCAGTGGCCCTGCAATGCTTGCCAAGGCCTCCTAGTGCAGAGTTGTGCCAGGTCTGTGCAGGGCTCTCACCAGAAGGCATTAGATTTTTAAAGTTCAAAGGTAACACAAGAGTAGGAAGCAATATCCAAATACAACACTATCCTTAGCAAGCCACTAACAGAGTATAGAGCTGGAGTGGGACCTAGAAACACCAGGACAGAAGTGCCTGTCACAACGCAGGAGGTAAGTGATGGGTCTGTCTCCTTCAATAGAGAGTGACCTGGCATTAGCCTCTCTACCCAGCCCTGCTATCCAAAAAGCCTTGTGGGAAACAGTGATTTGCACTCACCTCCCCTTGGGGCTTTTCCTCTGTCCCGAGCTGCCCCCATGCCAAGAAGGATTTCCTGATGAGGCAAACAACTCTCCCTATCAATTTGGATGATTACAGAGTAGGTTGTATTAATTTCACCTGTCAGGTCCTCAAGAGACTGTAGGCTATCATGCTCCTGATGGGCCTCACCTGGGACCCCCAACCACAGCCTCTGTCCAGGGACTCAATCTCAGCTCTGTTCAGGGCTGCTAGCCTCTGCCCCAGTGATGGAAGAGGGGTGCTGGATTCTCACCTCAGCTACAGCCCCCCGTGTGCTTGTTTATGGGCCCTGTTAGTCTAGAACCTATTCCAGAGATTGACTTCAGAGCTTTCTGACCATTACAAATATGTTAATGCTCTGGTCTCTGAGTTGCCACCACCTCTTCCTCTGCCCTGCTCCCTGGCAGGGTGTGGTGGGACTGGCCCTGACTGGTGGGGCCTTATCCAGGCAGCCGGGGGAGTCCCCCCCAGCTCCCTATGCCTTAGGGAGCAGTTAATCCTGTCTACATCCTGACATAATTTAAAAAAAAAAAAAAAAAACACCTGAACAGGACAAGACTATGACTTTTTGTGCCTTGAAGTGGGCCCGAGTTACTCAAATTTCACAAGATAGATATATTTGTCAGAAAGATAGAGATGAGTAAGGAAATGCTAAACAAACAAACTAAAAACCCAAACAAAGATGATGAGAATAAAAAAATATACACAGATTATGGAACCATGAAGAAGTTTCAAGATGTTTGGGAAAGAGAAATTAACTTAGACACAAAGTATAGGATAAGTTATTGTTAAAGACACAGCACAGCAGACGTCAATGGAAGACAGGACATCAAATGTTCTTTAATTTCTTCCAAATGCAAATAATTTTTTTAGTACCTACATTTGTGCAACTGTGAACCAACATGATGCTTGAGAAGGCCAATGTGTACCTGCGTGACAGCTTCAGCTTAGGCACCGTCGCCTCCAGCAGCTAGGGCAGTGCCCGGTGAGGGAGGGCGCAGGGGCCGCCTCTAGATCTTAACTTAGGCGTTTGAGCGAAGCTGTACGGCCGTCCCGAAAGCCGTGAGCTTTCGAGCGAGGCAGCCAGCTCTCCCGGGGCTGCGGGGGCTCCACGGGGACCTCCACTCTTCCTAAGCGGGCGGGGAGTACAGGGAGCCCTTAGGAAAGGGGCAGGAGCGGTCTCGTTTAATTCATTCCCCTGAGTCTTAGTGGTATAAACGGGGCTTTAGAAGTCGAATCAGAAGCCACGACCAGGTGCGCGCCGCCGCTGCGAGCGATGCTCGGGGCCGGGATAGGAAGGCGATGCTCGCGGGTCTCTCGCCGCCGGGCAAAAGGTGCCTGGAACCAATAGCTCGCTGCCCTCGGCTGTCGCTTACCCCAGACAAGGAGGCGATAGGCAAGGCAAGGCAGCGGCTGGGGGAGCACCGTGGCGGCAGGGCGACGTTGGGACACTGAGCCTCCCACCTCCAGATAAGCAAAGC